>CAIGRN010140699.1:0-18729 GCA_903798345.1 Fraxinus anomala
CCCACCATTGTAATTATTTATTCAATGAATAAAATTTTCTTTTATCTATATATTTGTATTTCTTTTACTTTCTAGTTATTTTATTGCTTTGTCATGCTCTTCAATCTATTTCATTTGCAATTTGTTATTCAAATTTGTAATTTTATACAAGTATTAGAAGTTTGTTTACATTTGTACCCTGACATCTGAGCTCATTTTCTGCGTTTGTGTACGATCCTACGCTTTATTGCACTTCGACATTTTCTTGAGACTTATTTATTTGCAATTTGCGCAAGTGTTGGTAGTTTTCTTTTATTTATTTTCCTGAGCATAGTGTTGAGAGGTTCGCCCATGTTGAGACTTTCTTAACTACTTTTTTTTGTTAAGGTCATGTGTTGTCCACTACGCGAGTAAGGAGGTGGTCCCTTTTGGGATCCAGCTCTTCATCGAAAATTTACTCTTCTCTACATACAAACGATTCATCTATGCAGATGCTTCTCCCTTAAATTTTGTCGATATGAGGTACTTTTTTCCTTTATTTTTCGCAAACTAGACTTAATAAAATAAAGAAAAAGTTCAACTTGATAAAATTAATAATTTTCCTGAGCATGAGGTTGAGTGGTTCCGCCCATGCTGAGGCTTCTTTAACAATTTTTGTCGTTAAGGGTATGTGTTGTCCACTTCGCGAGTAAGAAGTTGGTTCCTTTTGGGATCCAACTCTTCGTCGAAGTGTCAATACTTCTCCGCATAGGGACGGTCTATCTATGAAGAGGCTTCTCCCAGGACCTTTGTCGTATAGAGGTATTTTTTTCTTTACAAACACTTTGTTAAAAGTCAATTTCATTGAATCAAGAACTGTACAAATTGTATATTTACATTCTCACTAGTAGTATTTTCGTAGATGTTCCACGTTCCATGGATGAAGTTGTTCCTTTTCACACATATTTTCGATTTTATAAGTTTCAGGTCGATCCTCTTCTTTGATGTGGTAGGAGCCTTCCCAGTTGGGACCAAGGATCTCTAACGCATGCTCTTTAGAAGATAAAAATACCATTTGAAGTACTAGTTCATTGAAGCGAAATGACTTCTTCTTAACTTTAGAATTATAGTATTTAGTCATTTTTCTTTGATAGATAGCCAATTTTACTTGAGAATCATCCATCATTTCTTCAAGGAGGTCTAGTTCGTACATTCTCAACTCGTCGTTAGACATTTCATTAAAATGAATGAGGCGAGGAGACGGCATACCCACTTCAACTGGGCTCATAGCATTGGCTCCATAAGTTATCGAGAAAGGAGTTTCTCCTATAGCTGTTCTGCTCGTAGTTCGGATCGCCCATAAGACTTGAGGCAGTTCCTCGACCCAAGTCCCTTTAGAAGCGTCTAACTTTCTTTTCAGCGTGTATTTGATAGTCTTATTGACATCTTCCACATGCCCATTAGCCTAAGGGTGATGTGTGTGTTGGGGGGGGGGGGAGAAATGTTTCATGATGCCCAGCTCTCCACATAAGTCTCTTACTTTGTTGTCGAATTGTTGCCCATTATTTAAGACAATTGAATGGGGAATTCCGAAGCAACAAATGATAATTTTTCATAGGAATTTGGAAGTATTTGCTTTAGTGATTTTGGAAAGGGGTTCGATTTCTACCCATTTGGTAAAGTAATCAATGATGACAATCGCGAAGTAGAAATCACCCTTCTCTTTAGGTAGGGGGCCTATACGATCAATCCCTCATTTGGAGGCCAGGGGCCAGAAACAATGTTTAGTTCTCAAGAAGGCTGCCTCTGAATTGTTGCGAAGCATTGACAATTATTGTATATCTTTGCAAACAGCTGTGCATCCCTTTTCAATGTAGGAAAATAATATCTCTGTCTTAACACCTTTTATGCTAAGGACCATCCTCTTAAGTGGTTGCCACATATCCCTTCAAGAATTTCTCGGAGCACATAGGTTGCTTGTTCTCATCCTCTACATCGGAGTAAGGGTAAGGAGAAACCCCGTTTGTATAGCACATCGTCTTGGAAAATGAAGTGAGTTGCTCATCTTCTGAGCTTCCACGCCTCCTATTTTTCAAAGGGTGATGCTTGATTCTTGAGGAATTCTATTATTGGCTTCATCCACAAATGAGCATCTTCGACGTATATCAATTTTTTGCCTGTAGAAGTAGAAGGTCTAGGAAGGTACTTTATGGGCACCACGGTGAGTAGTTCGAAATCTTTACTGGTTGCTAATTTTGAAAGAGCATCGGCCTGAGCATTCTGTGAGCGTAAGATTTGTACCAACTCAAATTTTTCAAAAGCTGGAATTAACTTGATGACCAATTTCAGATAAGTGGCCATGGACTTATTTGTGGTTGAGAAATTACCATGAACCTAGCAAACTACCAATTAGGAGTCGCTAGTGATTACTAGTCTCTTTACCTGCATTTTCCTGGACAATTTGAACCCAACTAGGAGGGTCACATGTTCTACTGCGTTGTTGGTGGCCTTGGAACCAAACCTCACGACATAATTGAGCTTATGTCCTTTGGACTAACCAAGACCACTCATGCTCCAGATCTAGTGTCCCCTTAGGAGCCATCAACAAAAAGGTCCCATGTGGGAGGTTCAGCAGGTTCCATGTCATCTTCCATTACTGGAATAGGGAGTGAATTCTGCCACACAATCGGCTAAGGCTTGTCCTTTAACAACAGCCCTTGATTTGAACATAATATCAAACTAACTAATTTCCATCGCCTACTTTAGTAATCTTCCTTAAGCATCGGGCTTCTACAACACTTTTTAGATAGGGAAGTTAGTTAACACGTTTATGGTGTGGGCCTGGAAATATGGCCTTAATTTTCAAGAAGTTGCCACCAAGTCCATGTCTAGATAACGAGTCCCTGCTACCAAAGTTGCTTTGCTTACATAATAAATGGGCAACTGGCGACCACTTTCCTCTCTTATAAGAACCAAACTGATAGTGTCGGGGGTTACTGCTAGGTATAGTTGCAGTGGTTTATCGCCCTTGGGTTTGGAAAGGAAATGAGCCTGTCTCAAGTGCTTTTTCAGCTCTTGCAGGGTTACCTCGCATTCCTCTATCCACTAGAACTTATTTTTTCCCTTTAGAATCTTGAAAAATGGTAGGCGTTTGTCCGTCACCTTTGAGACGAAGAGATTTAAAGCAACTACATATCCAGTAAGGATCTGTGCCTCTTTAGGTTTTTGAGGTGACATCATTTCAATCAAGGCTTTGATCTTCTCTAGGTTGGCTTCAATGCCTCTTTGATTGACCAAGTAGCCCAAAAGATTTCAAGAGGCAACTCTGAAGGTGCATTTCAGGGAGGTTAAGCCTCATCCCATACCTCCGCAATATTTGGAAATTTTCGTCGAGGTGCTTGACATGATCCTCTACCTTCAAGCTTTTTCACCAGTATGTCGTCCACATATACATCCATTATCTTTCCAATGAGGTCAGTGAACATCTTGTTGACAAGTCTCTGATAAGTGGCCTCTACATTTTTCAACCCAAAGGGCATGAACTTATAACAATAAAGACTCTTGTTCATTATGAAGGACGTATGCTCTTCATCAACTGGGAAAATTGGGATCTGATTGTACCCGGAGTAGGCATCTATGAAACTAAGCAATTCATGTCCAGCTGCGAGTCCACTAGTTGGTCTATCCGAGGAAGTGAAAAACTATCATTGAGGCAAGTTGATTTAGGTTTGAGAAATCCATACAAACTCTCCATTTGTCGTTGTACTTTTTGACCAAGACAGGGTTAGAGACCCACTGCGGATATATTGATTCCCAAATAAAATGATTATCGATTAACTTCTTTACTTCATCGTTTAAGGTTCCGTATCTCTCTGGATTGATGACTCTCATTTTCTATCTATGAGCTGTAGCCTTATGATCGATTTTTAAGTGGTGGCAACTGATTTTTGGATCAATGCCAACCATGTCTTCATACGACGTCCAAGTTTTTGCGCAATAAGCTTTTCATCTTTTCATTGGCCTCCAGTGGTAGATATTTTCCAAGCTGCAAGCATTTGGAAGGATCCCGAGATTTACTTGGAAACTCGCCAATTCATCTACTGAGGCTGTTCAAGACTCGCAATCGATGATGCGAGGATCCAGTTCCAACAAATTTACTGCTTCTTCAGCAACTCTCCCTTCTTTAGGGGAGACTTGCCATTCTTGGATAGCCTCTTCTTTAAAGGTGTTTATGACTCTAAAGATTTCCATTCTTTATAAACGTCCATCATTTCGACATCATCTCCTTATTTAGAATTTTGCCCTTGTTTAGGGATGTCATTCATGTCAATGTGTATTAGGATTACATCGATACTTCTTGGTTCTACTTTCCTAAGGGAGTTAGAATAGCATTCACTTGCACTCCTCTAGTCATTTTTAACTGTGGCGATCTCATTTTATGTTGGAAACTTCATACATAAATGGTGAATGGACGTAAGGGCCCATAATTTCTTCAGTACTTGCCTCCCAAGCACCTTATAGTAAGCGGAGCGGTTGTCCAACACTAGAAATTTCATAAAATGATGAGCAATTAAAGGTGTTGTTCCCATCTCTGTTGTTAGAGTGATTTTACCCCTTAGGACGATGCTATCGTCAGTGAAGCCATACAAGGGGAACCCATTATGGCCAGCTCGTGGTCAAGTTCAATTTTATCAAATGTGGCTCCAAAGATGATGTTGAGAGAGCTTTTATTATCTACTAGCATCCTTTTTAGGCCATTGAGGGCTATGACAGCCTTACCACTAGGGCGTCACAATGTGGATAATGTACACTAACTGCATTGTCTTGGGTGAACATGATGGGTTGAAACCCTTCTCTCGATGAAGGGTCGATTGTTGTTAACTATGAAGCTCGTCATTGAGATGTCTTTAGCTTCCCTTGCATTCTTTCTTTTGGAGTTTCTGGATTCTCCTCCAACATATGGGCTTTTAAAAAACGTGTCAATTTCTGAGATGGGTTCACAGCCAGCATTGTCTAGGGGACTTCTTCTCTATCTTTGACCGTCTCTAGGTCTTTTCATATCACTGTCTATCCTTCGAGAGACATCGTCTCCATTGGGGCGCCTAGACTTAACATTCCTAGGTTGTTGATTCTGTCTGGGAGGAGCGTCTATTCGAAGGTGTCTATTTCTCCATTGATTGTTATTTTGAGTGTGCATTGCAATATCTTTACAGCCAGCAGTGTTGTGGCTAGATTTGTGGTGGTATGTACAATAGAATAGCGCTTCGTCTCTATTTCTAGGCTTAGCGCCTCGTCTCCTACCTTTCCCTATTTGGGAAAATCGTTGTTTGGGTCGGCATTAGTACGTTTCAATACTAGGATTTATTTCCTCATAAGCTAAAGTAGGCACTACATTTAATGTTGTTGAAGTCAATGCTTGTCCAGGATTAAGAGAGGTCGACTATTTGACCTGGTGGTCCATCAAGTGTAATGTTGGGCCTTTCCTTTTTGCATTTGAGAAGGTGGGAGTCATTGTTTTGCCATATTCCTATGATCTCTCAATTCTTCATTGATGATCTCTTGCTTTATCATTTTCAGTAAGGCGTCATAACGGTAGGGTCTTTGTTTTGCACGTCTCTCCAGAAAAGAGAGTTTGTGTCTAGTCTTCCCTTAGGGCTGTCAAAGCTTTCCCATCTGTAACTTGCACATAGTAGGTCATTTCATTAGTGAAACGGGATAAAGTTTTTCAACGTCTTGTTGCTATCTCATGTTCTGTAGGCGTTGTATTAGTCATTCACCTTCCTTGCTCGTTGCAACGCACTTAAGGAAAGTTTTTTTGAAGTGCCAACTTTGGATGCTTCCTTCCGAAAGTCTAGTATACCATATTTCAGCCGCTCTACTTAGGGTTAAGTGGAATGCTCTACACTTCATGGCGGGGGTGGCTCCTCTTAGGCTCATGTGAGTCTTGAAGGTCTTGAGATGTTTCGTAGGATCGTCTTTTCTATCATACTTGGGATTTTTATGGAGCGTGAAATGGTTTAAAACAGGGCGTTCCTAATCCCTTGCGAAAATTGTAGATTTTCATCATCGTCATTAAGATCGCAGGACCATTATGGCTAGTCTGAATCTTCCTTTTCCCTAACCTGAGTTTCTGGGGATGGTTGGGAAGGTCCTGCTTGACTTCTGGCCTGCTCCGCTTTCCTCTCACGCCTATTTCTAGGGGGAGGATTCCGAGGTACATCATTAGAAATCGGTTCATTTTGTCTTTCAAACCAGGGAGGTTTTTGCTGCCTATTTATAGGTATATGGGGAGGTTGAGTATGCCTATTTCTAGGCAGTCCTAGGCTCAACCTTTCAAAGACACTCATAGACCTCTGAGGCATTCTTCTAGATCGTAGTTTGGAGGAAAGTTGAATGGGACCTCAGTGGGTCGATTAGTGGCATAGTGGTGGATATATCAACCCTAACTTTCCTTTCCTAGGGAGCTCCCCACTTACGTAATGTTGGTAGTAAGCCATTTGGCTTTGGACCTCATTTTCACCGTGGTAGTAGTTCCCCTGTGAAAGATTGTGAAATGCATTTCCTTGGGCTGTAAATGGGAAACAGGTATCCTCCCTGGCCTTACATGCTTCTTAGTAGCTCATGCATTGCTATGTTCTATTGGGTTATATTTCTCATGTTTGTGGTCATTGTGGCCAACTCCCTAGTGAGCCTAGCAGCTATCCTAGACCCACCTCGTCTATGCTATTGGTGAGGTTGATGGCGAGTGGTTGGGACAGCATGTGAGGGTTCCCTAGCCTTTTGAGGTGCATATTCTTTATTATTTGAACTCATGATAATAAGTTTTTTTCAGACAAATGATATTCTTTTTTTTTTTCGAGGATTAAACTGGCTTTCAATCAAATGGTTTATATTGGACTTTCTTAACGACTCTTTCTTCAAGAACGCTCATTTTTCCAATGACTTGAATATCACTTCACAGTAAGAGTTGCTTCCAACTGGCTTTCTCTCATAGGATTCATGGTTGAATGTGAGGATTTCCATAGACGTCACCAATCTGTTGACCCCGTTTTCCATAACACCAACGTAAACAATAGATGTCTGGTCCACTCACGCCAACTCAAGCAAGTTCGGTATATTTGATCAGAGAACCGAACAAAGAAGGAAAGCACATAAACGCGAAAGATGTTTTACGACGCGAAACAAAAATGTTCAAGCACCGATAATAGTGACTAAGATGATTTCACTAACAAACAATCACCAACAAAGTATCAATAACCTAAGATTAAACTAAAAATTGTAGAGCAAGCAATATGGTATATTCAAAGTATTTTTCTTGTATATTCTTGTCTATTAGAATCAATATTCAAAAGACCATCTCTTGCAATTTACAAAGACCACCAATTTATAGAGTTTTGACCGACATGGTGATCGTTGGATCAGGACCACGTGGTCTCATCTTCTTAACTGAAGCCTTACATCCCTAAGTTTATCATACATTAAATATATTGACGAATGGTTAGCCGCCCTACATATTAGGCTGACACATTTGACATTCTTTATTACAAATATCATATCAATCATTCTTAAAGATTGTCTACAAATCTTGTAAGAAACAACTTCAACTTCAGGGACTTCGAATGAATTGAGAGCTTCGATCAGAAGGAGTTTCATATTGGTGGTCTTCTGTGTGAAGAGCTTTGACTTCTTTGATTTCTTTCGTAGAGCTTCGTCTTTAAGAGTTTCCATTTAGGCAGTGTTTCGGCACAAGAGTTTCAGCCTTTGTTTGACTTCTTTGTATTTAACCAATTGGGTCTTCGTTAACTTTCCCTTCCACGTGGAGTGCAACGTAACACTGTGTACTGGAATCTCGGTGGCGAGACGTAACAATATCTTCAATAACCTCATTATTGGAAGTGTTGGAGCATTTAAAGGAACTACAAAAAGGGCATATATAACTATGTGGTTGACAGTATTTCTATCAGACACATCTTACCTCATTTCCTGCTTCAACTAACATATATTAACATGAAAACTCAACAAATAACTCGAATTTCCCTTCAACGTATTCCATTCAAATATCTTCATTTGGACTCCAAGAAAGTCTTTCACTACCTTGTATATCACAAATGCAATTGTATTGATGGGACCACCTAACAAATAACTCAGTTAATAGCATCACAAGCCTACTTTAGCAATAACCCACACATTTCGTGTGTTTTAGGAGACAGCCAAGTACCAATAATGTTTGAAGTTAGCCATTTAATCCCTTGATCAATGGTGAGGAGGAAAATCTCTATGTTCAGTAATTAGTTATTTATCCTAAGGGCGATATTGCTTGTTACAATATCAAAGTTGGTAAGCAGCAACTTGTACAACCTTCTTTTGATTTTTTACTGCATCATTGTCTAACGGTCTCCGTTAAAATATCCAATTATGCAGTATGAATATTAATGTTGACATAAAACTTGACAAAATACAACGTACATTCTATAATTGGACAATTTAAAACACGATCAACTTTTCTATCCGATTATATACTGTCACGTACAATTATGTCAAATTTTATGTCAAATTGACTAAATAGTTTTATCCTAAAACATCATGGGGACCTCACATTTGTCCAACTTTATAGAGAAGACTTCTTTTTTCAATTTGTCATGTTTGAAAATTGACAACAGTTCATCCAATAGTTTCAAAATTTTATGATTAAGTAGAAAAAGTAAATTTAATTGCAATTTAAGTTCAATCCATTAAGACCCCCTCCCACATGCTTTTAACTTTATTAATGGAGGCATCTGGACACTTGATTTAGGCAAACATTATTTACAATCTTCCTATATGATGGCCTAATAACCTAAACTTCACATTATTAATCATTTTGTAATTAATTAATCCCAACGACGTGCTTCATATATGTACTATTTTAATAAGAGAAAAGCTCACATTGATTTAGGCAAACATTAGTTACAATCTTCCCATATGATGGCCTAAGCACCTAAACTTCACATTATTAATCATTTTGTAATTAATTAATCCCAAAGACGTGCTCCATGTATGTACTATTTTAATAAGAGAAAAGCTCACAACTCAGAGGTTAGAGGTGAATAATGATGAAGAAACTGCTTTACAAATGGAAATCTTGGTGGAGGTCTCTTCCCAAGTTCAATTACTTTGTAATCAAGTTGGGGGTTTCGATTTTCTTTGTGGGTTTTGCATTTAGGCTAATTTATAGTCGATCCACTGGATTTTCTCAATACCCTTCTGCTAAAAATACTCATATTTCACCACCCCATGTCGATTATTTTACTCCCCAACAAATTACAGTTGAAACGCCTCCTCAAAAAGGTCAGATCTATAATATTTTGTGTTTTCTTTTTTTCCTAGTACTTATCTCTGTTTCTGTGGTTTAGGAAAGATGGCGTGCTTAAATCATGTTTGAATTTGCCTAAAAGTGAGTTTGAATTACTTTTAAGTTGCTTGGTTTTTTTTTTTTTTTTCATTATTTTCAAAATCACCTTTTTCCACTTTTAATATTTTGTATAAAGTAACTCAACTTTTTAGCACGACTTTATATGGATATATAAAGAAAGTCTGCCTATTCTTTATTGTTTTAATCCTATTATGCAGTGAGATTCGTGGTGAGTTTTGTATTAATTTGATTATTGCGATTAGGACGATAATTTAGTCTGCATTGATAAGAATCTCCAGTTCTGTATTGTGCAAGAGATACTACATTTGGTTAGAGTAATGCAATTTAGCATAGTGTTAAAACACCGGTCTAGGTGGCATTAAATTAAATGAGAGTTACAATTAAATGAATTACTTAATTCTACATTTTATTGAGCCTAAGAGCCATCTAGAGTGGTGTTTTACCACTAGTGGTGCTAGATACCAATATTCTGATTTGGTTATGCACTAAAAGTTTATTTATTTTTTTATATTTGCAGGAAAGTGTAATCTTTTTATTGGGGATTGGATTCCAAATCAGGGAGGACCTCTTTACACAAATGAGACTTGCGGCTTCATTACAGACCACCAGAATTGTATGAAGAATGGACGACCGGATACTGGTTATCTTTACTGGAGGTGGAATCCTCGTGGTTGTGAATTGCCTCGACTTAATCCTGAGAAATTTCTTGAGCTCATGAGGAATAAAAGTTGGGCATTCATTGGTGATTCAATATCAAGAAACCACGTGCAGTCATTACTTTGCATTCTGTCAACGGTAAAACTTCAAAAAAAACTTTGACTTGTTGCTTAAATGCTGTTGTCCTTGTATTTCTTTACTCGTGCTCTTGACCTTAATACAAAAATTGTACTTCGATTGTTAACTTGTTCCTGGAATGTTGTTCTTTGTGTTTATTCATAATTGTGATTAATTCTATCGATGTTAAAACTTAACAGAAAATGGTTAGTTTTCTATGTGAGGGAGCTGGATTACACATGAGGTTTTACGAACATTCAATTAATTATGTCATGTAGAGCTACAAAAGGAAAAAAAAAAAAATACTATTTTGAAGTATTTGTTAGCCAATGGTTTAATGGCTTTGCCTATGTTTTTCATAGCTGGTCTCTGCCAGTTTAAGGATGGGTTTGCGTTATGTTGGCAACCACTATAAAACTTGGTCAAATCTTATTACACGAATCTTATGATGGCGTCCCCTGTTAGCTACGAAGTCTTGTTATTTTGCTAAGGGTGTAGTTGTTTTGGATATTTCTATGAAAAGAATAGAGTGGTGAAAAAGGATTTATGTAATCGACCCCAATTTTATTGGGAAGGTTTTTGTTAGTATTTTTAGACGGTGGTTTAATATCTGGGGATGGTGTTAAAATGAATATAATTGCTAGATAGATAACTGCCTAGTAGATTTCAGTAGATTCTTGAATTTTTTGCATCCTATTTTAATGGTTTTCCATTATCCTTGAATTTATTTATGCTTAAAGGTGTGTGTTTTTGCGAACCTAATGTCAGAAAATGATGTAAAAGATAATTTGAAATGGAAAAAAAACTAGCGATAAAATTAATAAGACTCCCATGAAACTGTTATTTAAGTTACATGGCAGAACCAGATGACCAGCTATACAATGTATATAATTTTACTTTGCCACTGACTTTTCTGGAATTATAACTACTTTGAAATAGATATTACAATTGCATTTGTTGATAGAACCATTCACTTCGACTCGTGGTGCAATAAATTTTAGACGGTCCATGTCATGAACCATTTACTCATTTGTATTACCTATCTAAATGTCGAAGACTAAAATTTTAAATAAATAAATGCATCCCGTATATAACATAAGCTTTTAGTGAGTGTTTAAACATGATATCAAAAAACACAAAAGATGTGAGTTCACGTCTTGTCACCAACCATTTTAAGAAAGTTGTGCACAATCAGGCATTTAAATAAATGTGTTTTTCGTCTAATAGTTTAAACCTTTAGACGAGGCAGTTCAACACTAAATAAAATCAACATGATTTCTTGGAATTATTTTTTTTTTATTTCTTTTGCGAAATGCACTTATGCCTAAGTTGAGGGTTTGGTATTGACCTCATATCTTGTCTATAATAGACAAAATTGTCACTAAAGGTAGGTGACGTACCAACCTTAATCAAGAATGCAAAGGAGAAGGTAGAAAATCTGCAAGACATTTTTGGGCTTCAATTTTTCTCATTACATTCTTGAAAGGAAAAAAAACTGAAGGAAGCAGATTTAAATACCTTTTTTTATCATGATCACTTAAAAAGAATCGTAGTTTTTTTATTTTTTATTTGTGTCTTGAATTCTCAAGAACAACTACCAGATCAAAAGTATCTGGTTGTTGTGCAAAGTTCCATAAATTTAGTTATGAACTGCACAAATGGTGAAAAAGCATTCATGTACGTGACCCCAACTTTACTGGGAATAGGACTTAGATTGTATGCAGTTACTTGAGGTGGTACAATAGGCTGCGAGGAGTTAAACCGTGTTTTTGGGGGTTAGAAGGTTGTGTTCTTCAGTATCTTTTGGTTCCTTTAGATTTTATTACATACTTACAATCAAATTATTCTGTCGTGCACGGTTGTCATTTGAGTGTTAAATATAGCGAACTTAGATTTCTCTGGAAAATTTAGTCAGTTGTTGTGTTTCAACTTCTTAGCGATAGTCATACGTGCTTTAATTAGGGTGTATTTGAGCCACATTATTTTGGAATAATGTATTTTGAAATAGTAGATTGATAGAGAATGTGTGGTTGAAAAATAAGGAAAATTTATTGATGTGATGGAAAATATTATTTTATTGAAAAATGTATTGTTGAAAATGAGTAAAAGAATGAGAATGAGAATTTTAATATGTATCAAACAAGGGCTTAATAAGCATTTTGCTAAATATTTTGTAATTAATCTTATTTTTCACTAATTGCTCGTTGATCTGCAAGTAGCTGTACAAAATCAGATTTCATGCATTTTTTGATGGTCAAAGAAAAATTCCCGGAATTCTAAACTGATAATGCTGAGCTAATTCGCTTTTTAGGTGGAGAAGGCCGTTGAAGTTGACCATGATGAGGGATACAAATCCAGGCGATGGCTATTCCCCTTGTACAATGTTTCTGTTGCGGGTATTTGGTCCCCATTCATTGCTGAAGCAGTCATTTTTGATGACATCGTTACTGGTGCTTCAACTTCTGAGATTGAACTGCATCTCGACGAACTTGATACAAATTGGACCAAGTTGTTCAAGAGCTTGGATTACGTGATATTTTCCTTTGGTAAGTGGTTCATTAGAAGCTCAATCTACTATGAGAAAAATACGGTTTTGGGCTGCCATTACTGTCCTAAAAGGAATTTGACAGAGGTCGGGATTGATTTTGCTTATCAGAAAGTCCTTAGGAACTTATTTGACTACATTGTCACATCAAATCACAAGGGCACAATATTTTATAGGACGTCTGCTCCGGATCACTTTGAGAATGGGGAGTGGGATAAGGGTGGTAACTGTAGAAGAACGGAACCTGCAGGGGAAGGTGAGTTAGACCTCCCCTGGTTGAACAAAATTTTCCGCGAAATTGAATTAGGAGAATTTCAAAAGGCATCGACCAGAGCATCAAACGGGGTAAATCTTAAACTTCTGGACGTGACACCTCTTTCATTGTTGAGACCTGATGGACACCCGGGTCCATATAGATTCTTCCAGCCATTTTCAAAAGACAAGAATGCGAAGGTTATAAACGACTGCTTGCACTGGTGTCTACCCGGGCCAATAGATTCTTGGAATGATTTGTTAATGGAAATGGTGATAAATGGTTGAGGAAATTTGCATATAGAATTCTAGTTTTGTCTTTGTCCATCAATACCATAGAGGTCAAGATTATCATTAGAAGAGTTGAAATTTGTTGTATTCCTTTTCATTTTGGCTTACTTTTCCTCTTTTTGGTTGGTTACTTTCATACTCTGAGACAGAAAGGAAAGATAAAACAAAGAGAGAGAGTTGGTTATTATTTAAGTGACATGTTTTCTTCCCGATTATTATTATTATTATTTTTTTTTAATTTGTTTTTAAAAATAATTAAATAACATCTTCAAAAAACTATTTATTTTTAAAGAGCATATTTTGCAATTTAGATATCATTTATAAATTTAGAGAATAAATTTTTTTAAATACTCCAACAGTTTCTTAGTCTTTAACACTTAATTTTATAAATTTCAATACATTTACTATTTTTCTCTATTAGCTTCCCTTCAAATTATTATGTTATTTCTCTCAATATTTTTTGTAGACGCTATTTAATTGGGTCAATATATAGAGCATTAAATATTTGAATATTTTGAATGTATTTAATCTATTTTAAAATGTTAATTTGAAGAATTTTTTGAAACATAATTTTAAGGATTGATTCTTTAAAATAAAAAGTATTTCACTTTTAAAGTGTTTGTTATACATTGTGATTGTTCTTATTTATCTGCAAAATTGTTATTTTAAGAAAGTCTGAAATTTGTTTTCTCAACCTAACTTGTGATGATTAACTTTGAAGTAATATAGCAAAAAATATAGATCTCACAAATGAACATGGGTATATTTTCAGAATTTGGACTTTCAGATTTGAAGTAATGAACAGGTAGAACTGGCACCAGGAAGAGAGGCCTCAGTTGTTAAGATGAGTCCACATGTCTTTCATCAAAAAGTTACTACTACACTCATTCTACCATAATCACACTTAGTGCCATTTAAATTAAATGCAATTTTACACTTTCATTATTATTATTGTTCCCTCTTTTTCTTTCTCTACAACCCAGTGTCCATATTCATACTTGTGACTCACGTTTTTCTTTCATCTCGCATCCAAATATATAAATTGATCAATTTGACCGTTAGAATCCTTGCGATCGTCTCTGTCACCACCTAAAAAATGATTAGTGCTTCTGACGATTTTTCTGAGTGCGCATGAGTTTTATACGTGGACGTGGATGGAGGTGAATGGCCACGCTATCAGCCTAAAATCGAGGTCAACAAAAATGTTACTTGGCTACAATTGGTTAGGTAATGTAGGTGTTGGCAGGTGGTAACGACATCTCATGGTAAAGGTGGTTCTTGGTCGTTTACTTTGGACATTGATCGATGAAGACTTGGTAGGGTTAAGGATGGCAAGATTTTCCGTTTCAACGTGTCTTGCATTGTTCCAACCCGAATGAGATAGGGATCATGATCCTTTTCTGAATTATTTTATTTTATTTTTTAATTTAAATCCTCTTTAAAAATAATAATATTAAAAATTAATTAAATAATTAAACAGGACGATAAGTGAACATTTTTCAATCCACCATGCATATTCGCTTCCTAAAAATTCCCGATAGGGAGGGGATGATAATGATCGCCCCCAGTCCTACTTCTTCGTCATCCCTAATTTGGGTGAACTCAAGAAAAAAGAAAAACAATTAAATTTCATTTTTTATATATTTCTTTTCTTCTATTTAATTATAAACATGGGTATTGTAGTCTTTTATACATAAAATTGGACTTTATAATGAGCAAACTAACATTTTTTTGTGATATGAATTTGATCTCTTGAGATTCGATATATTGGTGAGTGACGTGAGTCAAAAGGTTGAAAAATTATTTAAAAGTTAGAATTCCATCCTAAATTTTTCCTTTGTTTTTAAGGTCAGACATCAATTTGAACTTGGACCGCTGTACGTGTACAGGAAAAATATTCACAAGATCAGTTGTGTACAAGGGGAATCTGGCTTTGAATTCTGCATCTTGCATTCTCTACGTGGTATAGATGAATAATACTCAGCCGCTAATTCCTTTGAAATGATAAACTCAATGCAAATTCAATCTCCTTTCAAGAACTCTAATTTTATGGGTTTTTCATCTTCTTACTTGTTGCTCAATTGTAGTTATTTCCCCCAGAATCTCTGCAACAAAGAACCTTGTCTATTTCCCTTTTGGCAATTTAAGAACTGTACAGAAACTGAAATTGCATACGAAAGGAGAAGAATTTACAGAAAGGGAAAAGGGTTTTTGTGTAATGGATTTATTTTGCCAGTGGATCCATGGGCACCCAACATTGATTCACAGTGCATAACCTCACAGCTATTTGCATTTTCTATGTTTCCTTATCTGGGTTTATTTTGTATTTCATTACCAAATCCAAGTCTGCCCCAAAACTCACCCTCTTTGCATTCTACTTCTTACTGGCCTTTGTTGGTGCCATTAGTGAGTTCTTTCTCTTTTTTGTTAAATCGATGCTTATATGTTTAGCTAACTTAATTTTGTCCCATGTGCTGGTTGAATATGAATTCAGACTAGAAGTTTTATTGTCACCCACTTATAAAATATTGTGGTTATCTTACGTCCTTAAGGAGGGGACATGTTGAAAATTAAATGAATAAGTATGTTCTATATCTATTTGTTTATGTTTTGAGATAAGGTGGTTCAACAATGTTTGTTTTTCTTATAGCTGTTCTTTAGCTGTATAAATTGTTTGTCTTGAAGAATTCTGAAGTTTGGTGAAGTATTGGGTACTTCATAGAAAACCAATGGAAGGTTTAATATGTAAGAAAGTTAGTGAAGTTGGGTTAATTTGTTGGAGCACTCCGTGATTCTACTGGAGTTGAAGGGAGCATTGGCTGATATACCTTAAAATTTAGACTCACCTTAGTTGATTGTTAAACACTATGCTTAACACTTTAGGCCCAGTGATGCAACCAGCCCAAATTGATGGAATGTAACTCGGCTGCCTCTTTTCATTTTGTGCATTCTCGCCTTTTACTGAAATGCGACTTTGGTTATTAATTTTAAAGGCTGTGATGATGCCATTTGGAAGTGAAGTAACCGTTGGATGCTTCTGACATTTTGTATTATTTGGTCCGACTCTTCATTTGCTGAAGGTTCGAGATATCGTCTAGGGTTTTCTCTTATTTTCTGCTTTCTCTGTTCTCTCTCTAAAAAATCTTGGTTTTCGTCTGTAATCTGTTGGTTATAGATATTCTTGGTGAAATATAGTGCAGATTGTTTTGTAATTGTGGTGATTTTGTTCTTGGAGCAGTAACCTTTGGTTACTTAGTGTAATTGGGTTAAAATTTCTTGAAAGAAGAAAACTGGGCCTGAGGGTTAAGTCTGTTTGGATTTTTTCATTGTGACTTTTGTACTGATAATCTTTGTTGGTTTCTAGTGGATTAGAGCAATAACCACTTTAGTGGATGTTCAACGTAGTGATTAGCCCTTTCTGGGGTGACCATCCGGGCCTAAGGGCAAAAAATCCTTGCTGTTTTTTTAATTTTTGTTATATTCTTGATGTTGTCTAAGACTGTTTATTCCAACACTGATGATTGTGGTAGTCTCTGCCATGCCATTTGAAATGAACTGTGTTGAACAACCTCGTCTGAAAGTCAGTTGCAGGTCATGTTTATCTTTCCAAAAGCGTGATACATGCATTGGAACCTTAGAATAGGATTCACGAGGAAGACTTTAGACTTCTAATTGCATTTTGAAATTCATTTTTTGTTTCAGTACTATAAATGTTTATACTACTAACTGACACCTTCCTTGCCTGTCTTTGTAGCATTGCCTCCACCGTGCAGTACCAGTATGAATATTCTGTAACTCTTCCTCAACAATACTTAGTCCAATAACTATATGAAGCAATTAGCAAACCTCTTATTTTAGTTCCAGTATAAAGTTTGTAATAAAATCTCTTTATTTTGTACTCTTGGGACAGCAAATATGCATTATGGAACATCCTTGTCCAATGTAGATTGGTTGCACGCTGGAGCTGAGTCACTGCTCACTTTGACAAACTTGTTAATCGTGTTAGGTCTGCGGGAGGCTCTTAGAAAGGCGAAAACAAAAACAAGTCTACATCTGGAATCGAAGGGGAGAAAAAGTCATCAATACAAGGGGTACACATGTTATTGTCCTCGTGCGCTTCCCTTGCCATTGTTGCACATCTATATATATTTTATTTGGCATTAGCAATTTCTTGGCCTAAGTTGCGCTGTAAAAGTCAATGGTTCGAGTTTCCTACCCATTGTAAATGTTGTAAAGATTAAATGGGTCGACCTTTATTTGAACAAATCACCCATGTCATCTTATTTCATCCATTTGCTCAGTCAAATAATTGTATGCAGTCCACTCGTGTGATTTTCCCAATGACATTTCGGTCAAGAAATTAGTTAGTCATATCTTTCACTTAATCCTAATAATTCTGAATAGTAATATTATTTGCTCATAAATTATATATATATATATATATATATAATCTAATGAGTATTGATTTCATCTTATGCTAAGAACTCTTCTCATGACACATCAATTCATTGGTGGATATTAAGATTTGAGTTAAATTTATTATCCACCAATAAATTGATATGTCAATTTCTCATTGATACTTAGTATAATATGAGTATCAGTACCCATTAGATCGTTTTTATATGTGTGTTAAAGAATCATATATATATATATATACACACACTCAAATCTTCATTTTGCACGATAGAAGAACAAAGAATTAAATTAAATGAATGCTCACTAAATATTACTGTACATTATCTACATTAGAAAATTTACTTTATCTTCATCCACGAACGGAATTCGTGTAGCGTGTTGTACATAATCTCTAATTTGATGGGTGAAATTGTAACAATCTAAATTTTTAGAAGTTTTAATCGCTACCAAAAGTTTCTTTAAAAAATTTAGCAAGTTGCCAATGCAATTATGTATAAATTTATGTATTTACAATTTACTCAAAGTTACATAGAAATTTTCAAATCTTTCATTTAACTTAACAAGCATATCCCTAAAGGAATATATAACTAATTTACTATGTAATACTTCTTTTATTTATTTATTTTTTATAGATATACATTGAGTAATTAAAATGTAAACAGTAGAGACAACCACATTATCCTTAAATTAATGCAGAATTCATGTATCAACTATTTGATGTATATTATATATGTTTCACCAAAAGCAATTCATTGAAATTTAACAAGAAAAGCAACTTGCTAAAGAAAAATCTCTATTTTATTCTCTGCGTTAGTGCCTACCATGCAATGGCCAAAAAATCAATGAACCATTTTATAACTACGTTCCATCAAAAGTCTAAATCATTTAGTTGTTATACATGATAGAAAATAAAAATATCTTAAAATATTGATTTCAAAGGTTTAACCTAACAAACTACGTGGTTCCATGTTTTGAATTAAAATATCTGGAAAAAGATAACTATATTAATAAAACTGAAGTTACTACTGGAATAAAAACTTTAGTCACATTACACCGAATATAATTTTTTTAGTCCAAGAAG
>CAIGRN010140725.1:0-11308 GCA_903798345.1 Fraxinus anomala
GGTGTAATGTGAATGTTACAAAATTTAATTTGCATGAGAAAAGTAGGAGAAAGATTCCAATTCTTGGTTTTGTCAAATATGGTAGTAGTGTTGTTGGGCTATAATTAATAACCTATCTCTGTCACCAATAAATGCCAAAGCATTATCTATAAGATATGTGGTGATGCTCGAGCTTATATATTTTTGTCAACCATTCTTCTCTCCTTCATATTTTGGGTAAGTTGTATTTGTTGGTATGTTAAATTAGAGATTGAAACCATATTTCACTTGTTCGTCAACAATAATAAAAGAAGGCAAATCGTCCTTGTGGTGTCAGGATGGATGGTGAAAAGGGTGGACTATTGTCGCTCAACTTTTGGAATAATGCTACTCAAAACGGTTTTAAAAGAGGGGATGTGTTGTCAGCACTTGTGTGTTTGATTTTTTATTTTTTTTTAAACTGTCCAATTATGCTACGTTATGCATCGTCTTATTTTTTAACTGTGTCATTGAGTCTGTTTGTGTAGCATGATTGCAACCTTTGACATCCCAAAAACTTTTTTTAGTGTCACGAACTTGCTTTTTGTTTTTGTATGTGATTAGAGATAAACAAAATAATCCCGCCTCGATTAGTCATGCATTGGTTTCCCCGAATAGTAAAAGGGGCATATAAGTAAAAATGGTTCCCACCTCGAATTTTTTGAATCTATACCAAATTTATTTTATTTTATTTTAGTAAAATAGATAAAAACGAATAAGTAAATAAATGAGACGACAAATGAGGATTTTATAATCCTTGCCTCCAATAGTACAAGTCACGGGTTATAAACACGGTCTTCCCCGAATTTTTCGAGTCCGTCCCATATTCTAATGTTTTCTAATATTCATAAAACAAAAAATAATGTCAGAAAAACAAATACGTAAATAAATCGACGTTAAATGGGGATTTAATAATCTCTGTCCCATTCGTGTCAGTCCTTCCAAAAAGACTCGAACAAGATGGAGATGATAATGGTCACTTTGGCCCTTCCTATCGTCACCCCTATATTTGAATTTTTTTAAAAAAAAAAAAGAATTTAAAAGTAATTTGCGCACATGAATTATGGTAACACGCAACACTATCCTAATCATACAATACCTTGAGAATTTGACAAATAGAGCAAATAATCAAATTCAATATCTGATATTTTCAAGATTAAGGATTTCTTTGACATGATTTTTGTTTTCTGTAAGAAAAAAACTTTAGTATTTACAATTATTTTTGTTTGAAAACTAATTTTTTTTTTTAAAAAAAACTTCATATTTCGGAAAGGTTTTTAGAGGAAGTTAAATTGAACCAACTTCCTTTAAAACTCTTCTAACTAACTAGTGGAAGCATTTTTATAAAATTAGTTAAATGGATTCAAAAGCAATTTTTGAATCTCAAAAACTTTTTATTTTTTTTATTTTTTGAAAGTCATGCCAAACGGACCCTAAATGAATTTTAAAAATTACATTTTATTCCATTCAGTCTACAACACATTTTTTTTTTTACATATAAAAAAAAAAAAATTCTTGTGTAATTTTATTTTTTTTACGTATTAGTCTGGCTTGTAATCCAGTCCTGGATCCATCCCTGCGTTCAACATTAATTTTTTGTCGTGGATTCCTTCGTGGCACCATACTAAAAACTTGAGTTTTCTCGTTCGACGGTTGTGAAAACGAGCTAGGATCATTGCCAAATCCAACACATGCATTAGACTACTTAACATAATCGTTAGAAATTGTTGATTTCCTTATTCTTAAGGATCTCCTTATACCTACTACCTCATCTTCATTTTGTATATTTTTAGTAGCGATGGGTTGTGCATGTTCTGCATTAAGAGGAGATTCTCGTTTTGCAATTTCCTCATGCAAGAACTCTTGTTCTTGAATTGGTTTATTTTCAGTTGTACTTAGTTTTTTCTTTTGAAAATGATCAATATACCTGCATTGGAAGATGACCCACCAATATATTCATTTATTTCTTGAAAATCAATATTTCTAGTAAACTCACTCATTACTCACATAATAATCCTGTAGAAATTTCACATTTCTAGCTTCTACTATTCTTGAAGTACATGAATGATAATAGAATCTATGGCCTTTAGAGTTCACCGGATATCCATGAAATATTTACTAACTATCCTTGAGTTCAATTTTTTAAAGTGGGGATTATAAACCCTCACTTCAACAGGACAACCCTTGATGTGTGTATGTTGCAAATTAGATTTTCATTCATTCCAAATTTCAAATGGTGTTTTAGGAACTGCTTTAGATGAAACTATGTTTTAAGATATACACGACATTTTTTAGGACTTCACTCCATAAATGAAACAATAGACCTGATTTTTTTATCATGCTCCTAACCATATCCATTAAGGTCCCGTTTCTTCTTTCAACTATACCGTTTTCTTGTGGTGTGCCGGCATCCTATGTTGTGCAATAATGACTCTTTAGATAAAAATTTAGCAAATGAACTTGACATTTGTACTTTTTCTGTGTTAAATTCATAATATCCTCAACCCTTGCGCCCTTATAATTTTGATTTTTATTTCTTTTTGTTTCTGTACTTTTACTTTATAAATCTTGAAAACGTCCAATGCCTAATCCTTATGATTTAGATGATAGCTATACATATATATTGAATGGTCACCTATAAATGAGATAAAATATATCTGAAAACAATTGAGTTCTAAAATTACTAACTAAAATAGAAGTTTAAATTTATTTCAGAAACACCAAGTCCAACAATAATTGAGTTCTGAAATAAACTCTAAGGAACTAATTTACCTACTAAAACAACGTGTCCAACAACAATTGAGTTCTAAAAAAAACTCAAACTTCTATTTTCAAATACAAAATTTAAAATGTTATAGTGCCAGCGTTGAAATAGAAACTAAATTACAAGAATAATTTGGAAGCTAAAAAGTGTTTTTGAGACCAAATGGAAAATCAGTCTTTAAAACTAATCTAGAGGATCCACGCCTTCGATAGTTAATTTCAACTAATTTCTAGAATAGATACTATGTTCACTTGGTTGTGGTTTCCTTAGTATTAGAATTTCGGGGTAACCTGAATTTCTTGTTGAAGTAATTGAAGAATTCTAATTGAAGTGCATCTTAAGAAGAATTCAGTTTGGAATGCTATTAAAATCTCATGTTAAGTTGAAATTTTATTTTGGAAGACTCATTGGGAGTTGGAAATTGGTATCGGACTGAAGACGAGTTCAGGATGGAGAAAACAACTTGGAACAAAAAAAAAATTAATTTTTGGCCAGAATGCTCGGCGCCGAGACGCCACTTGTACATGTATCTATTTTTCACATTTTCTCACTTTTTTTTTCGTTTTGGACTCTTTTTTTTGGCATTCTACTTTATCAACAACTTTATTAGGGAGTTTGGACGTCCCCTATAAATATTAGGCTTTTCTATACAATTTCATAGTGTGAGAAAAGTGATTGTTAGCTTTTATGATCATTGTAATATTTCTCCATTTTCATTATTTTTGGTGCAATAAAATCATTTAATTCCTCTGTCATTTTCTTATCTTCTTTTTCTTTTGATTGCGATCATATACGGCCATACAATTTCAACATCTCAATCTGGTTGTTGGTTTCATATCAGTTGGTATTGAGCAATACGTGCCTTGAATTCCCAACAATTGGTATAAGAGATTCTGGGCATAATTAACACAAGTGGTATCAGAGTGATTCTGATATCTTGTTTGTTTTACAACAAGTAGTATCGGAGCGCCAGGTTCAGCAGTTCCGCAAGAGCGGAGGGTTTGATTTGTTCGAAGTTTTTTGTTCGTTAGGGTTTCTATGAAATATGAAATTTCGCTTTTGGATCAGAACACTAGATTTTCGCTATGACAAGTTAAGATGTGTACAGTACTCATACAGCATGATTTAGATTATGCGTTGTTGGGAATTAACAAGATGTCCGAAATTTTGACCGCAAAGGAGAAATTATGGAAGGATAAGAAGACAGTTTTTCACATTCATCTTCATATATTGAATACCATTCTTCATGACGTTTTGAAGGAGAGTTCAGTAGCTACTTCATGGTTGAAATTAGAGCAATTGTGCATGACTAAAAGTCTTACAAGCACGTTGCATCTCAAGCAACTTTTATACTCTCATCGAATGACAGAAGGAAGATCATTGGAAGATCACATGACTGTATTTAAAGAAATCGTCGCTGATTTGGAAATTTTGGAAGTAAAGTATGATGAAACAAATTTGGCCTCGATCCTATTGTGTTCGTTGTCCTCTTCATTTTCTTTATTTAGATACATGATCTTGTATAGTCGTGATATTCTTACTATAGAGGAGGTGTATGATGCTTTGTTTTCAAAAGAGAAGATGAAGCATCTGGTTTCAGATGTCAGAGATTGAGAAGGCCTTGTTGCTCATGGTGGTTTTGGAAAAGGCAGATCAAAGTTTAAGTTTAGTAATTAAATTTGTAACTTCTGTAAGATGAAAAAACACTTGAAGAAGGATTGCTACAAATTGCAGAATAAAGAAAGGTTGGTTGCAAGTCGATATGGAAAGCAATCAGAGACTTCAGGTGAAGCGGACCTCGTAGAGAACATTGTAAGTGAGGAAGATCTCTTAGCTATTTCTGACATCAAGTCTAAATCAAAGGACGATTGGATTCTGAATTCAACGTGTGTATTTCATATGTGTCCTAATAAAGACTTGTTACTACATATGAAACTGTTTCCAAAGTTGTCGTGGTTATGGGAGACAAGACATCTTGTCGGGTTGTTGAAATTGATACGGTCAGGTTGAAGCTATTGGATGAAACAATTAGAACATTGTCAGGTTTCACATGTTCCGAATTTGAAGAATAATCTCATCCTGTTGTCTACCTTTGATTCAAAGAGTTATGAATTCTTTGGTGGAGATGGAGGTGGAATTTTGAAGGTTTGTAAGGGTGTCCAGATTGTATTGGAGGGACAGAAAATATCTCAATTATACATCTTACAAGGTCGTGCAGAATCTAGAAGAGTCAATCAGCATAGGTTCAGTATCGTGGTGGACATTCAGTTTGGTACAATACTTTTAGGAGCTCGTAAAGGGTCGCATTTGAATAATACAGGTTGGTGGAGGTCAGGAGATATGGATAATGTCACTTTGTCACCATCACTTGCAATGCCATTATATTCAATTGTTAGGGACGGACCCAGTAGAAAAAGGTATGTGGATGCTTGTTCATGTGAAACCCGCAAGCGTACGAGATCGTTGACAAGTAATATAATTGATGAGTTAAGAGTATCATCCAATATGAAATGAATTCAATTCAAGTTTGCTAATTTCGTATAGAATTCGAATTATGTAACACAAAAAAGATTTTTATTTTGTGATTATTCTAAATTAATCTAAGAAAGCTGTAAAAATTTTATTTTTATCAAATTATGGATTATTGTATTGAATTTCGAATCCGCCTATTGCTATTTATTTCAATTCTTAATTTGTAATCTAGTTTCATTCATGCGTTCTTGACAATAGATAAAATTATGATATATAATTTTCTTTTCCAAAACAAATTAAATCTATCATAATCACGACTCGAATCTCTTTCTAGTCCGAATTTGAATGATTAGAATGCATTAAAGTTTATATAATTTCTATGATTGTACATGTGATAAATGTTATTCCTAACATCTATTGCACATATGTTAATTTTGCTGCATTTTAAATTTATTGTAAGTCTCCCAACACTATAACAAATAACTAATCATCTAATTGGAAGCCAATCAATTAAATAATGCAAGGGTATGCAAAAGTAATCAAGAAACCCCAAAAATATTAAACTACTAGTTTTGAATTAAAAATAAATAACAAATAGGGTTTATCTTCGTCCAACACAAAAATTGATTTAGTCTAGCATATTAATATATAAATTACAAGAAAAATAATAGAGAAATATCAATCGGATCATGAAACAATTCAATAGATGCTGATCTTCAAGTCTAATTTTGAATTTTTCAAAATCTTGATATAATTGACCTTCAATTTTTTACTAGAGTTTGATGTCCTCTCTCAAAATATAGCAACTCACCCATGTTCTCGATTAATTTGACGATACTATTGTGTATGAAGAGGCAACATGGGGGTTTTCTCAATATGTAGTCCTTGTTTTTTTATTTGGGTTCTAAAAGAATTTGAATTACGAAAGGAAACTACTAATTCATCTGTCGAAAAAGCCCGCGCGCATGCATTGATCATAATAGCTCTCGGGTCAGTATTGCGCATGTCAGAATTGCCCCGTGCACCGTTTTGAGCACTATCGTCCCTTAGCAATATTCGATATTTTTGTCATAACTTTATATCTCAATATCCAACTAAAGTGATTAAAAGTGTGTTGGAAAAATAACTTAATGAGCTATAATTTTTCCAATTTGAACGCTTTCTATCAAAAAAATAGGTCTCGAGTTGAGGTTAAATATCCGGAGCATAACTTTTTCGGCTGAAAATTGATTTATGAAAATATTTCAACTATATTTCACTCTGTTAACCTCCAATTGCATCCCATTGATTCTATATGATTTTCAATCATCGTTTTATGGTCCAAATAGACTATTGAATGTTTACACTTTGATCCTCAAACTTTGGATTTCCTTCGTTTTTACATGTTTTTCATTTCTTTCTTCCAATTCACCAATTTGCATTGAGTTCAACCTAACAAATATAATTAACACAAATTAAGCTATAACTCATCCAAATCACTAATAAATATTTTAATTTAATGGCCTAGATAAGTGCACAAAATACACTTATCATTACCCCAAAAAATAAGTAATTAAAATTACTTTTAGGGTAATAATATTCACTCCAATTGTACTTAAGATCCTCATTCTTTTTTATTGTAATAATTTGTCCCAAACTTTTTTCCTTTGCATTCTTATATTTGATTTTCCATTAATTAACATGCTATCAAATATCAAACGCTTCATTTTTCGCTCAAATCATACGAGACCTAAATGCATCATACTTCTCCGATCCTTTTCTATAACTGATTTTGAAAGACCTAAGAAATATAGAGTCCACTCGAAATTCCACCACATTTTTAGAAGAGAAACTATGGAAAATACATAACATTTATGTGGCAAAACATACCATGGGACTATATGCCTAGTTATTGTGTAGCACCTTTTGTTTATGACTTCAATTGGGAAGAAAAGCTATTGGAAACATTTCGTGAGCATTCTTTTTCCTGACATCCCAAAATTGGAAATAAAAACCCCATCTTCAGCTCACCACAATGGTGTAACTACCATGTATATGCATGTACAGGCAGGTATTGTATTTCAGAAAACATGAAAATTTGCTAAACAATTCGAGCAAATCTTTGAAGAAGTTGAAAAGTTTTTTTTATTGAGCCAAAGTGCTAATCTAGATTGATAAGAACCATAAATAGACACACGATACATTAGCAGAATAACTTGGCGCTCATTTTTGGATGAAGCCTGGACAGACTGAAGCTTTTAATGTCCATAAACCAAAGTTTTTAAAATGGATCTAACGAGGAAATTTCAAGAGGCACCAAATGTTATCGAATTCCATCGCAACAAATTTGAAATTCTATTGTACTACGAAAAATGTTGCTACTAAGAGTTTGTATCATTGTTGTTGTTTCGGGTATATATGATAGCGAGAAATTGTTGTTTATGTAATCAAACAAACAAAGTTTAATCCGTAGGAACGTGACTAAACTATATATATATATATATAGGGTTGGAAAAGTAGTATGTAAAATTAGAAACGAAACCAAAACAAGAAATGAAGAAGAAGAAGATCAATCCGAGACAAGTGATTTTCACTCTTTCCTTAATACAAAATTTCCCCGCAACAATGCTCACGGTTCACGGCACTTGTCTTCCAAAATACAATAAATTCAACTTGTGGTAGAAGCACTATTTGAATGAATTTAGAAGTGATTTACAAGAGTTTTAATGCAATGCTTAATGCAAATATTATATGGGATGCCTAATAGACGTCCAAGAGGTCATATATATAGAGAATGATGGATTGTGAATGAAATGTCGCGCCCCAAACTTAGCAACACTGGCCAAATGTCGCACCATTCATTGTTGCTAGCTTGTCCTCATCACCACACTCGAGCGATAAAAACAGAGATTTTTTCGCTAACTTGTCACTGGCATGTGGTTCGAGCAATAGGTCTGTCACTCGAGCAACAGTCCAGCTATAAGCTAGCAATAACCTTAATCAATTTTTCAGACAGCTTCCTCTATTTTCTTCCCAACTTTGGCCTACAATTTCTCATATATCAAGAATTTGTTTTGAGATTTCAGATATATCACGACGATCTACTCGACGAGTAGAACAAATTGGTCTATTTACTTTTGTAATTTGACCATTGAATCAAATTCGAATATTTGGCCGAAATTGACACGAAAGTCATTTTTCCAAGTTTTGATTTTATTATTTAACCAAATTTCAATCTTTCAAAACCAAATTCCAACAATTATTTCTATCACAAAACTTGTTGGCCAAGAATGAAAAAAAAATAAAAAATAAATCATTTTATGCAAATCTCTAGACCATCCCCTGAACAAACATGGTCGTTCTTCATTTGTAGTATGATGCCCAAACATAAAGAGAGAGTTCTGTGGATGTAGTTACAAGCAGTTCCTGCAACAGTCATAAACCAATCTAGATCAACCTCGAGTTAGAACATCAATGTGTCAATTTAAATGAAAATTATGGGATATTAATATCTAATTCTCCATCCATAAGAATCCTAAGAACAAGATAAATGGTGCATCATTCCTACAACATTAGATAAAATAAGATTAGATTGCAATATAAATATTAATCAGAAAAATAAAATCACTTCTTAAATTTATAGGTCAACGAATTTCGTTGAACTTCCCAATTTGCATAAAAAAACATAAATGCTACTAATACTTACGAGTTATTCCCCTTGTATGGGGAAAAACTCACACAATCAGCACCTGTATGGCTATCTTTCTTTTTTGCCATCCTACCACGTGTCCTCTGGTAGCTCTCTGACAGTTTCTTCTGGTAGTGTAGCACGACTCAATACTTATTTTGGAGGATGATGAAATAAGTGCAAAAGGAAAAATTACTTTCGTCTCTAAGAAAAATATTTGTAGAACTAAAATTCTTGACTCAATCAGAATGTGCTCTACATCTTTATAGTTTATACATTTCAAATCTAATTTCAAATCTCAATTCAATTCTCTACATCCTTATACATTTCAAATATACTTCTATATCTTTATATTTGGAACTTAAGGTGGATTCTTTGATTTCGGATTATTGATTTTAAAAAAATTGTACATGTAACAAGTTGTTCGTGTACAATTTTAACTCTACCTACTCGAAAAGAAGTAGTCGGTCCCAGCCTTGGAGAAAAGGAGAAGGATTATTTTTTGAAAAAATTTCATTTCTAAGAGTTTAAGTTTCATCAATTTCAAATTTAAGAGATAAGGTTTAAAATTTCAAATCTCAGGTTTTTTTAAAATTTAAAATTTAAATTAATAAATTAAACATATATTTTATTAATTAAATATATTAAGGTCACAATTCCATATAATTTGGTCACAAATTCTACATGTCACAAATTATTTTACGATCACAAATAAAATTTTTTATAGGTCACAATTTGTTTATCGATCACAAAAAAAAATTGAAACGTCACAAATTATTTTACGGTCACAATTCAAAAATTTTATATGTTACAATTTATTTATCGATCACAAATAAAAAATCTTATAAGTCACAAATTATTTAACGATCACAAATAAAAAATTTTATACGTCACAAATTATTTTACGGTCACAATTCAGAAATTTTATAAGTCACAATTTTTTCTCGATCACAAATAAAAAAATTTATACGTTACAACTTATTCATCGGTCACAAATCATAAATATTATAAGTCACAATTTAGTAAACAGTCACAAATTGTCAAATTATCGATCACAAATTAACAATTTTTTATGTCACACATTATTTTTTAGTCACAATTTATATTTTTCATTCGTCACATATTGTTTATCGGTCACATATTTGATGGTCACAAATGATCAAATAATCTGTGACCATCACCAAAACGTGTGACCATCACCTCATCAATCCATCCAACAGTACCACCGCCACCGTCGTCGCCAAAACCGCGACCATCATTGTCATCGTCGCCATCGCCGCACCACCACCACACCACCAAACACAACCTAACGACACCACCACCACCAACACAACCCAACAACATAACATGGATGCAAACCTTTAGCATAACAAAGTCCACCAACAACACCAACACACTCACTAGATCCGGTCAAACCCCCATTCACGGCAAGATCATCGCTACTGCAGATCACCACCAGATCCGGCCAAACCCCCATCATTTTACGGCCAGACTGATGCCGTGAACCACACGCCAGAACCACCACCGCCACACCCACAGCATCACAGAACTCACCGCACTACCGCCCCACCCACAGTAACATAGAACCACTACTGCCACACCCACAACATTGTAAAACTCACCCAACCATCGCACCACTGCCACCCCAACCCCTTCTTACCATCGCGGTGCCACCAGATCTGGCCAAACCCCCATCATTCACGGCTAGATCGTCGCTATTGCAGATCTCCATAGATCCAGCCAAACCCCCATCATTTCACGGCCAAACTGTTGCCGTGAACTACCACCGCCACTGAACGTTGCTGTGCGATACAGTCCGCGTGGCAATGGCGCTTGACGATCCGTGTGACAGCGGGGATCGGCGATGTGCACGACAGCATTCAGTTCGCTGCTTCCGTCGGTGAAGCTGGTGAAGAGAAAGAGAGAGTGAGAAGGGAAGAGAAAAAAGCGTGAGAAAAGGAGGAGACAGAGAGAATAGAGAAGGAGTTGGAAAATTTTAGGGTTTGCCAGTTTGGGATAAAATTAATTAGGGTTTTGGATGAAAATTATATATTTAATATTTAATATTTAAAAATAAAATATCTGATTTTTGAAAAGTAAAAGTAAAACTTAATATCTGATTTTTGAAAAATGAAACTNAAACTTGAGATCTGATTTTTGAATATGAATCTTGAAAAGTAAGGGGCTGTTCTCTTTGTGTTTCAGTTTTGAGTTTTGAATTCATTTTGTGTTTTGTGTTTTGAGTGTCTGTTTTTAAATTGCTGAAAATGCGTTCTTTTTGTCATTCTGAAAAACAATTTCTCAAAATATAAAAATGGAAAACGCGTTTACTTTGAAATTTTGAGAATATTTTTTTTATAATATTTTATTCAAGAAATCTGATTATT
>CAIGRN010140733.1:0-20236 GCA_903798345.1 Fraxinus anomala
AATAACTTTATCCTTGAATAAAAATAGAGTTTTTTGGAGGAATGTCACATAGCTATTTTAACTTATCATTTCCTATTACGAAAAAGAATTAGACATTACATTAGTTCATATAAATAAACGGGCTTGCACTTGCACAATGTTTCAAGTCAATAAAACCTCATGTCCACACGCATTAGCTATTATCTCATGTCTGCACGAATTAGCTATTTTTGCAACATCGAAGCTCGATACATGCCATTATTGCTCAAATTATTACACAAAGGAGGCCTACATCTAAAACATACGAAGACCCAGATTCCCTACGGAGAATCATGCACACTCGATAGTGCCTAGTCCATTGGCTTGAAAATGGTTGAAACTGGGATGTGGTGGTAGGTTCTCTCTTTATGAAGAATTGGCTACTCTTTTTCTCTAAATCAATCTGAGAACGATAAATTTTTCACTGTAAATTGTTTCTTTCTCTCTCCTAAATTTATATGAATAAGGTAATTGTAGATGTAAATAGAGCATTTTCGGAACCGTAAAACCATAAATCTATTATTTCAAAATAAAAACTGAATCTATTTTTTTCGAAATTCCTAAGTTCTTGATTTGACAAGTCTCAAGAAAAATAGTTAGTGCTAAGGTTTGAGCCTAATTTTCTCTTTATTCAAATTTTATTGTTTAAACAAAGGCGAACTTTATTGGGCCAAGAGTTCACATGGGTCATAACAACCCAAGACAAACGGATATTTTTCAATCGGGTCGAACTTCAACTAATTTTATACCTTCATTTTCACACAAAATTATTTTTTTCAGTTAAAATTATATATTATATAGACTAATGCTTTTCAATTAGTTTGTTAACAATAATTAATTATATCAATTACAACTCATTCGATTTCATCCACACATCTCTCTAATTTTAATGAATAAATGAATAGAGATGTTTTGTATTTCAAATCTTAAGGAGACACTGTTACAGAGATTCAAATAAAAATAATAATTCAATTCCCTAAATCCTTGTTTGAGTCCCATTTTAGAAAAAAAAAAAAAAAAAAATGTTTTTTTGAATAGTATTTTTTTTTTTTTTTGGAGTGTGTGTGATTTAAAAGTAAGGAAAATTTTTTATTTACGTATAAAATTATTTTATTGACAAATGTGTGGTTGAAAATGAGTTTTGAGAAAATGAATTATTAAAAAATGGCGCTCAAACAAGGAAGAGAGTATTGAATTTGAAAAATTCTACTGGTACATAATTTGTCTTACCTAATGGTGTCCACCCTCTCACATGGGGTGGATGGGGACATGAATAAAATTCTTTTTTTAATCATGCGGAATCCACTTCATGTGAGAGGGTGGACACCCTTAGATAAGACAAATTATGTACCACTAGCATAGCTCATTGAATTTGCCCGTGTATGTTTCTACGATACTGTAGTTTTTTTTAAAAAAAAAACTTTTTGTTGAGAATTTAATTTAAAATTTTATAGGTCAACACATATATAAATGTCTCTAATGGCGTGTAGAATGGTCCGAAGCAATGAATAATGACAAATGTAAACACTATATTATTTACCAACTTTTTGGACTTTTATTAAGCTACCACCCAAAACCCACTTCCACTTCAATTTTTGGAAATTACTTGGAAACTTCCTTTTAGAGAGAGAGAGAGAGAGAGGTCTTATTAATTATTTAACATTATGTCAAATGATATTTCTAAATTTTATAATATTCAACATACCAATAAATGTATCCTCGTCAATTGAGAATCGTTTTGACTCGAGACTTAAGATTATTTTATTATAAAATAAGATTATTAATATTTAACTTTATTTTAACTTGGTTATAGGAATGACAAAGGGACTGATTGAGGCAGCTATTACCATTCACATCTCATCTGAAATTTTCAAAAACTGAGGAGACGAAAGTAAAAACAATCCTCATTTACCATTCCGTTTAATTAATTATTTATTTTTACATTTTAAATATCATTTAAATTGGACAATAATATATATAAATATACGGAATTGATCTATTAAAGTAGCACACTACAATAGGTGGTGTAATCAATTTTGTAATTAATCATTATCGAGTCACGATATGGCTCGATTCACTCCAAAGGACTAATCGAGCCTAACTTTCTTGAAGCGAGCTGGCTTGCACTCGACTCACCCCCAAGTGAACGTGTTGACTCTTGTGATGAGTCAGGCCGAGCTCAATGATAGACAAGTTGAACAACTGTGCTCAATCCACTTAACACTCCTAACATTACCAAGATAGACGGGAGCCCACATAAAACCTATGGAAAAGCCTTTAATTTTAATATTCTCTCACTTCCCACTCTTGACTCTTCCCCCACCCCCTACCAAGCCACGGCCACCATTGAAGCGGTTGAAGAGTTGACCACCCTAATATACAGTGATCCAAAAACTGTCAAATTACAATCAAGAAATGAAAAAATTATAATATGGAATGGCACCAAACAATTCATTCCTCAGCTTTGAGTAAACTCCAACCCTTCTTCTTCTTCTTCTCTTCTTATTCTTTCATAAAAATTACTCATTCATGGAAAGATTAAACCAGTACAACAATTTTGTCTTACTTTTCTCTCCTATAATCTTCCTTGGCCTTGTCTCCTTCTCTTTATGCCTTGCTGCTGAATTCAACAAATCAAAGGTAATTTCTGAATCATTGTTTATGTGCACTGCTTCCCAATTTACACAAACTAAGTATGATTAATTAAATTTTTGTTTAGAAAAAGGATCTGAGGTTTGATGACAAGCTTTGTTATTTGCCCGGAAGCCCGGCTTTCGGATTCGGAATAGCCGCTTTAATGTGCCTTTTCGCCGGTCAGATTGTCGGAAACTTGTTCATCAGCACAAAGTTTAGTGCGACAGATCATTGGAGTGGATGTGAGAATAAATTAAAAAGGCCTGCAATTGCTTCCATTTTCTTGGTTTTTTCATGGTAAGTAAATTTTAAATTTTATTAGTTGACAATCAAACATACCGTATTTTTTGGCCGTGCTAAAGATGAAAAAGGTTTATTTCTCTATCCAAAACCTACTTCTTTTTTTTTTTTTCCCACTCCACTCACTCAATCTTTGATACTCATTTTTTTCTCAAACTAAGTCCATGTTCGGCGTCAATTTTTTAAAACTCATTTCTCTCAAACTTGTTTTCAATTACATATTTTTACGGGTCCCACATCGTCTATCAATTTTTCAACCATGTACTTCATCAACTTTTATCAAAACCTATTAAAAATCTTAGTTTTAGCCAATCCAAATAGTGGTTAGTTTTCAATCACAAATTCTCTCAATAAATTTTTTTCTACGTGGGACTCTTAATATTTTCCTAAATTTTTAATAATACTTTTTTTAAAAAATATCACTTTTTTATAAAATCTATTTCTAAAAAATCTGCATCAAACAGGTTATTCAGTCGGGTTTGTCTAGTTGGATATATCGAATCCTAATTAGTGTAACGAGTAATACTATTTAATTTCATTGGTATTAAAACATCAGTCCGATAATACTAATATGATATTAAATGAGAGGTGTGATTAAATGATTCACTTAATTTTACCTTTCAATTGAGTCTATCACTTGACACCATCTATATTGGAGTAGCATCACTGATGCTACATAGTATTATTCTTAGTGTAACCATGACGCATCGACCAATGTTTTCTATCTTCCTATTTCCTAGTAGCTTAATGGGGCGGGTGGACTCCACTTTTAGTCACTTATTCTAGTAGAATTTATTTTTGTGCCAAATTCCTAGGTGGAAGAACCTTCCAACACGGACGGCTGGAATTACTACAATTTCTTAGTCAGATCTGAATATACAATGTTTTAATAATTAATATTAAATTATGTAACAGGATCAGCTTTGGAGTTTGTGCTATTCTACTAAGTGCAGCCACCAGCATGAGCCGAAGTCAGTCCTTTGGGGAAGGATGGTTAGATGGTGAGTGCTACTTAGTCAGATCTGGAGTCTGTATTGGCTCAGGTAGACGGGCTGTGCTCACTCTTGGTTTAACCCTAGGTTCGGACATTGCAACGACAAGGCAAAAGCGAGGAGAAGAATCAAATCTGGAGTCTATATTGGCTCGGGTATACTGGCTGTGCTCACTCTTGGTTTAACCCTAGGTTCGGACATTGCAACGACAAGGCAAAAGCGAGTAGAAGAAGACATGAAAGTGCACGCACAAATTGAATAAGTTAAAACTCGAGCATCAAATGGACGTAGTCGTAGATGCGTAAATGTGTCGATAAAGTTGCACGTGTCTTATTCACATACATGACAGAAAAACGAGAAACCTATTCGTAAGGTTTTAATAAATGATTTTGGGATTTTAGAGAGAAAATGTATAGTAACCTCTGATGTCGAACAACTCAGAACGCTTTGAAATATTTATTTTGCTTATACATTCTTCCCCGGATGAAATACCTAAGATTTGTTTTCTGTTCACGTCAAAATATTTGCTACGTTTTTGTTTAATTTATTATCATGTCTGCTAAAAGATCTAAAATAACCTATCTATTGTTCGATTTAGTTAAAAAAATTAAAATTAGAAAAAAAAAAAAGGTCATAATAATCTAGGTAGAGTCGACGGTTAATTTTAACGACTCATAAAACCCATAACTTTTTTTAACTTTTCAATTACACATTTCATAATTTCGTTAACTTTCATCAAAATTTAACCCTTATTTGATCCATATTATTTTCAAAATACATTATCTATCTTTTTTTCAATCACATATTCTTCAATAAAATAATATTACACGCAAATAAAAAATATTTTCTTACTTTTTTAACCACACGTTCTTCATCAATCTACTATTTCAAAATACATTCTGCACTTTCGAAGAGCTTTTAAAACCCTTTTAATATAATTTTTGAAAAACCGAAAAAAAAAAATTTAAGACTCAAAAGCTACTTTTAGACCGGTTTGTTAATTTCATAAAGCGCTTCTTCTAGTTAGAAGAGCTTTTGAAGAAGCCGATCCAATGTGATTTTCTCTTAAAACACTTCCAAAATAGAAAGATCTTCTAAACTTTAGTTTTAAAACAAAAAATTTGAAGTATCTTCTAAAAACTACAAGAAGCAAAAACTATTTCAAACCAAGTCTCTTCCAAAAGAAAAAGCTCTTTCAGAAATTAATTTTCAAACACAAGAAACAGAAACAAGAGCAAAAACCTGCCAAATGTGCAATAATATACATCCTTTCGATGAAACACATCATTTCAATGAGGATACTTTCTTGAAAGCCACACAGAGGAAACTAAGTGGCACGGACCTAATACTTGCAACAATGACATACTACCATCCAAACAAGTTAACAACTCAAAGTCTCATCTTCTAATGATGGTACACAATGACAAAGGTTTAGTAGAGAGTAGTAAGTAGAACCTCTCATAAAGGAAAAAAACTAAAAAACGAGTGCGACTCTTTATCCCTGGCGTAAAACATGAAATATAGTGGTTAAAAACTAGTATCTTGATATACAGGTCCATGGGCTAAAAAATATTAGAAACGCCATAACTTCACTATCTTGCAAGCTCATTCTTGAGAAGGTCGGATAATAAGATTTCGAACTAAGAAGTTAATACTGCAGCTGATGTACATGTGAATCGTGAATATCCCATGTCATCTCCTCGTGTAACCCCCTCGGCCTTGTCCACTGTGGTTAGACCCCCTACCCCAGTTATATGAACCATGATAGTCACCACGTGGACCAGCATAGCCGCCACTATAACCTGAATGAGTTCTCTGTTGAAAATTGCCAAAGGTCTGCTTAGACCCCAAAGAAGAGAAAATGGTAAGAATATGCAGGACCGGCATTATACTCATCTTTTTTTATATGAAAAACTAGAGTAAAACAATACTGGCGAACCTCAGTGTTCTGTTTCGTTCGCTCGGAAAATTGGTTATATCTGTTCCTAGCTCCATGATTAACACGGTTACAAGATATTGTATCGAAGAAATCATCTTTGTTATATGCAGGCTGCATACAGAGGCATCTAATGATTACAATCAATGTTGAAGTAAAGTCGGAGATCTAATGAATGCATAGTTTAAAACTAAAAGTTATGCTGTATCAGTTACAACATGCAAAAAACAATACAGAACTTTGAATTCACTGTACCTTGGAATCACCAGTGGAGACCAAACCAGAGTGATCTTCGTCCCCTGGATTTTGTTCATTTAGCAAATTATGCTGGATCCCCTCTATGTTGTCCCTCTTGTTCACTTTTCCAAGATAACCCCAAACCTCATCTTTTTTAAACCTTTCATTCATGGCTTCAAAATCAAATTCTTCAGTGAATTGGGAAAGGTGTTGCGACTGAAAACAATCCAAAACAGACTTTGATGACACAAATAGTTAAAACTTACTAGAACAACTGACTTCAATCTTACAAAAAACGTAACCCGGGAAATAAAGACCAAAAGCAAGTGAATTGACAAAATTTCAATCTCAAAATGAATTAAGAGATAATTTACTTTTCAAATATCTAGCAGGGAGATTAAAAATCAATTCACGGGAAAGCACAACTTACACAATAACAGTCAAATTTTACTAAAAAAACCTACATAGAGATATGATCATCAAAAATATCCTAGAGATGAAGATATAGTAGCATTATGTAATACTACTCTGCCATATGAAAAAGGAAAATAACAAGAAAATTTCAAGCCTTCTAGTGGAGAGAGATAAGGACATATTGATGCATTTCATGGTTTTGCTACTTCACCATTGGCTTTATCTTGCTTTATCCTACCAATAACAGATCATGCATGGTACAATCAGTATTTCAGTAATGGGCAACCTAACTTGATAAAGCAATTTAAATGACACTGACAGCTAGCTGAAGAAACCTGTATCAAGCTGAGCGAAAGAATAAGATTCATGCAATGGGCACATGGAAGGATGAGAACTTATAGTCCATGTGTTTCAAAAAACTAATATAAAGCTATAAAGGAACCAATCCTCCAATATTTTCTCTTCATCAATAGATAAAAACTCTAGTAAATGGGAAACAGAAAAGCAAAGGAAAGTAATAATGAACAATAGAAATAATTGGAAATGCCAATTGACACCTTAATAAGAAGACTAAAGTAAATGACTTGACCAAGAATTTGAACACACATACATACATATAACACAGGAAAAGGAGAACTTCACTGAACCTGTTGAGCAGAGGGTGGCAATGGTAACAGAGGTTGTTGAACTGCTGGAGTGGTGACAGAGGATAAGGAATTCAAAGAAATTGAACCCATAATACGCACATCTTTCTGATCTGGGTATAACTTTGGCATCTGAGAAATTTCGGATAGTCTAGGCTGTGACAATTGATTTGGAGTTACCAGAGCTGGTGGTTGCTTCAACAAGGGGACTGATGTTGAATCTAGAACAAAAGATGTGGAAGGAAGCAATGTTACAGGTTCAGGAACTACGTTATAACCAAGTGAAGCTTCCATATTGCTCACATGCTGGGAAGCTAGGGAAAATGAAGGCATGGTCAATCTATTTGAATTCAAACCTGCAGTTTGATGGGAGGGCAGTGATGACTCCAGGGGCAATGAGGAAAGTAAATTGGTAGGAGATGTAGGATGTTGCAGAGAAGTAAGAGTAGGTTTGAAATTTGAGTATATAGAATTGGATGCAGCAAATGAAGGACTGAGAGAAACGTTATCATATACATTTGTGGCTGTCATGGTTGTAGGTGCCAGGGAACCAGAAGCCTCCAATAAATTCTGCACTGGATATGGTATTCTGGCGGATGAAACAGAATGCTGCTGAGCATAAGGAGTACTTCCTGCTGATCCATTATATCCTTGCCCGTGAGTTCGCAAATCATAAGGTGTCATACCAAAACTTCGAGTGGCCTGAGAAGGACCCCATAGCCCCATCTGAATTCCAGAAGGATTTGGAGGAGATCTGCTGAGGTCAGAACTTGTATTCAAAGCCGAGGGTTTATTGTAAGAGCTGGCTTCTACTATAGATCCACTAGCATCTGATACTGGTCTCGACAAGTTTGAAGGTCCGGCAGCATATTTTGACTGAATTAAAGTAGCGAAATGAGTAATGTTGTTCAGGTAAATTTTCATTTATCAAAGCATTCATATCAGTATTCCTTGTAAAGAATGCTTAATACCTGAATAATTGCTGGGTCACTTTGTAATGGCTCCTGTACTTCAGCTGGTCGAGAGGCCTTCACTTGTAAATCCTGAAATTGGACATATAATATTCAGAGGTGCAAGAAATTATATGAATGAAGCAAATTAAAAGTACTCCTAATTTACAGAGAATGTTTGGGCTATGGAAAATGTCATACATAGAGATATAGCATGGGGAAAAAACAGCCCTAGCATTAGATGGGTGGTTGCAGCTAGCCATCTAAAAGAATCGTTAACCAATGTAGATAAATTCCATGTAAGGATCTTCTTTTGTCATCAAAAAATGGCATAAAACTGAGGACTCTTGCCAGCAAAAAGGGGTTGCTACATATATTCTCTGTTGGTCCAAAACATTTATAAATGTCATCTAATAGCAATTCCCGGCCTTAAATGACTTGGAATGTCCAAATCACAGCATTGCCCCTTTAAAAATAAATTATGAAGACCTTAAATAGTCCACTTCGAACAAGCTTTTCTCGCTCTGAATCCAAGCAAAATTTGCAAAGTTAGATTAGTTATGGTCTTTTACATTTATGAGCTTATAAAGCCAAGCTCAAAAAAACTATAAGCTTAAGAACAAATTGAAAATTTCAATTGATTATCTCACGACCTATTTTAACAAGTATCTAACAATCTAACTTCGAGCTAATATAGTGCTCTACATTGATGTAAATATTCCCAATTTGTAAACAATGTTGAAGGAACATGTAAAAAAGAGTACATCATAGACCATTTATATAAATTTTATTCATTGGAAATGGTATTTCTTTTAATTATGCAAACAAACAAGTTACATAATGTAGGCAACCTCTATAGACTTTAAGAAATATATTCAAGTTTAATCATGTATTATCAGGACACATATTAAAAAGCCATTGTAGAATGTGCAACCCAACTACTAAATCTCTCATCATATTAGTATAACCCAATTAGCATAGTTTACAAGAAAATTTGCACCAAAAACGTGCTATGGGTTTTAGGAATTTATAGTGTAAAGATAATGATGGTGATCTAAATACTTGTCAACGATAATTAAAAATAAATATATCAAGATCCTAGTTAACAGGCTCTACTCAATCACACCTTCCCTATGCTGTTATTAGGTCAGCCACTAGTTCATTGATTTAACTGATTAAAACGTGGATCTTATCATAAAGGATGTCAAGCAATATAATGTCAAATTCTGAAATTTTAGCCTTAAGATACGCTTTTGTTAATCAAGTCATCCGATCATTTGAACTCATGGGAGTTGTTTTCCTTTCAATTCACTAGTACAAATAGGCTAAACCGTCTAACAAATATTTGGCTCTTCCAACTACCGCACTCCATATTTTACCGATCATAATCTCATAAAATATTTTAGCACCTGAGTGAAAATTCTTATATTTATATGTGCTACAGGCACAAAATATTGCAGGTGAAACTTCTATATACTTCCATTCAGGATCACAATTGTTTCCAAAATTCTTAGGCCTCATCCATAAGCTAACCCTTCTTGAAAGACTGAACACTTTCCTAAAAACATTCTTTAAAGTAGTCCCACATATAATGAATTACTGCCCCACTTAACATACATAGTTTATTATCTTCGGGTTCATTACTGACAAAAACATGCCTAAAAGTTTTCAACGTATCAAGGGGGGAAATAAATAGATGAATCTCGAAACATAAGTAATGAGCATGATCCCTAATATGATATCATTTTAGAACATCAAAATGAATCTAGTTTATAGTAGCAGTGTACCGTAAAATTATACCTGCTTCTAGTCAACACAAACAACAAATTTAAATCCGAGAAAAGAAAGAGAGCAAAGGAGAGGGAGAGTAAGATGGAGAAACAGACACAAAACATGATACAGAGTTCAAGATGGATGCAAGAAACTTCAAAAACACCAGTAAAATCTTAGTCCAATTAGAATTGAACACAAAAAAGTAAGTAAGAGCAGACAGGATAATGGCTAAAGACGACCATAAGATAAGAAGATTTGTGACCAAAAGAATAGAGATAGTAAGAGCATCTCCAATAGAATTTTTATTTATAAAGAACATCTTATGCATTATAGAGAGCATCTTTAAATTTAGAATCAAAATTTTTATACACTCCAACAATGCTCTCTATTTTGACTCTTCATTTTGATTTTTCAAAAAACATTTATTGATTTCTCCTCATAAAATATGTAACATAATTTTTTATATGTCAATGGCCAATGAATTTAAATGTAGTTTGAATAGTTTAAAAAATAGAGTATTGAAATCTGTGACTTATTAAACGCAATCATTATACATTAAGAATATACTCTATTTTAAAATGTTAACATAGAGAGTCCCTTGACTCTAGTTTATAAATTTACCTTAATATCGCTTCCACGAAACAAAATGTATTCATAGACTTTGTCGCTCGGAGGAACTTGTGGGCCATCTTTCTTTCTTCCCTCAGTTCCATAAGACCTCACTGCAAGAATGATAACCAAACACAACCAGAAGTCAATTATACAATTAACGGAAAGTAAGAAAGCTTGATAAAAAAAGTAACAAACCAGAGGGTGAAAAAAGTTCCTAGAATTGCATCAACTTTTTTGTTCCTCGGCTCAAACTAATAACATGTATATCAATTTTAGACCTTTATTCAAAAATGTGTAAATAAGACCACGATATCATTATATTTTTCTGTGTTGCATAAACTGCAAGTGAAGATTAACAGTCTAACACTTCATTAATAGGAGACGAACTTGACAGGTTGAATTAGGGATTTAGATTAAAACATCTGAATACCTTTGAATTAAGAGTTTTAAATAGTCCTCCTTACCTTTCTTTTTTGAACACTGGTTTCAGACCAGGTATACTTAGTGGCTAGGAAAGGCATCTGAATTAGAATGTATTATTGAGATTCTTTAAACGGAATTTTTTTTTACAATATTTATTTTCTAGTTAATGGTACGAAATGCTTTGAAATTTAATCAATTGAATACAAAAAATGGACACTGCCAAAACTTCGAAATTTGGTGTGCAAGGAAGAAATAGATGTAATCTCAAACATATAAATAGAGAATTAGTATTTTCGCAAAGAAAACAATACAGACAAAGAACTCTATAATGCAACAAATTACAAATGAAATACTGAAACTTAACCATTTGAAAGAACCAGAATAGTAAGTTGTAAGGAAAGCAAATGTTTAAAATTAATACACGGGAAAAAAATATATATATATCAAATCTTGCTCCAATTATGTAACCAGTAAACTCGAATTTCAATATTGGTAACTATATTAATTTTGAGAAAATAAAACCATGTCACATCCAATACATGTACAAAATAGAGTCTCCACTGAAATACCCATAAACAGTATGCTTCGAACATTCCTCTTTCACAAGGAAAGTTTACTGAAAATACACCTGTGTACATGGGCGTACTTAAACAAAAACACAAAAAAATCAAGAATTGACGACACGGGTACATTAATATGACATATGTATCATGTATGTAAACGATGGACAAATTATTGAGAAACAAAAGCGAAGGCGTAAAGAGGTACCGCTTTTTAGGCCGAGGGTGGAGTCTTGGGGGTTGAGGTGGTAGAGAATACCCTCGTATCGGATCTCATACTTCGAAGTCAAGCTAATTAAACTTCCAATGTACGAATCCGCCGGTGAGGCCGTCGTTCCGTTGCTGCTGTCGATGCTAGAGGATTCATTCGCCATCAAAAACCTTGCATCGAAACCGGTGAAAATGAAAAATGAGAAACTACAGGAAGATTGAAATCTTGTGTATAGTGTGTGTGTGTGTGGGCGTTTTGGCCGAAGTCGAAGACAGAAGATGTGAAAATGGGGGAGAAAACAGGGAATTTGGGAATTGTGTGAGGTCCTCTATTTTGGTTATTAATTGAGTCTATTTGTCATACATTCTTTCAAAATATATTTTTAATCATACATTTTTTAATAAAATAATATATTTTATCACATCATTAATATTTTCTTACTTTTTCACTACATATTTCATAACATATCACTATTTAAAATACATTCTTTCCTCAATAATATTCATCAAACACACCATGATTATATTTAGTATCAACTTTTCATTTTTAATTCATTTTGACCTAGTTCGTCATTCGTGCATCGATTTTTGATCCGAAATAGGGATATGATTTGTATAGATGGCAAATATTTATTGTCAAACTTAAATAAATAAATTTATGGATTCTTTATTCTCATCCATGATTCTATAAAGCTTTTTCAAATCTAGCCAATGGTGCCTTTCTTTCGAAAGTCGGTAAAAAGTCGGGACATCAAGAAATCTCCCGAGAGATATTTCGAGAATGGATTTGGTTCTATCTATGTTCCTTCTATAGAAGAAAGGAATGATGTTAAAGAATCGATATTTTTTAAAATTGTTGATATCTTTTTGATTGATCAATGTGCGATGTTTCGAATCCTCATTATAAATGGAAGGTGGAAAATGAAATTTGTGTACAACGGAGGTTGTGAGTGAGCCCAGTTACACTAGGGTTTTAGGCTATATAAAATAATGTTATCCACGTATTAGTGTTACTAGAGCACCCACTACTATATAGGTTCAATTAAATAAGTTGTATGATTTTTCATTTAAATGAATTTATCATTTAATGTCATATAATTATCATCTATACTAGTGTTTAACACTAGTTGTGATGAATAGTATTACTCGACTGCATAAAATGAGGTTGAAGGAGTTAAGATGGCATGTAAAAGCCACTACCTCAAAAAAGAAACCTAATAGAATATGCAATTAGTTTTTTAGTTGTTAGCGGTCACAGTGTCAAACATCGTAGATAATATCAACATTAAATTATATACAATATTTAAAAAGTGGTGATTGAGAAGAAACTTTTGAAAGATGATAATACCCTCATTAATTTTGTATAATTATCAATTCATCCTTCCATTAGTATTAGAATTTAATTAGTTTTATAACTTACTATTCAATTATTATTTGAATTTATAAAATAATATGGGATTTTGAATGTGAAGAGCGCTTGTAGCTCAATATGTTGCGTAGTTTAAAACTTGAAATGACATATTTTATTAGGTTGATTAATATTTATATATGGAATTTATTTTAAAAATATTACTTATATAGTTAATTTTTTTAAAACCTAATATTACATATTATAAACAATATTGCACTCCTAAAAAATTCTTCTGAAAATAATAAATTCAATCCAACTATCTAATCTACCATATTTAGCCCCCGTTTGAGCCACATTCTCATTTTTATTTTCATTCTTCTACTCATTTTCAACTACACATCTTTCGATAAAATAATATTTTTCATCACATCAATAATTTTTCCTTCTTTTTCAACCATATAATCACCATCACATCACAAAAAAAATACATTCTCTCCTAAAAAAATGTGCATCAAACATACTCTTAAAAGTGTAGATTGAAGAGAAACTTTTGAAAGACGATAATACCCTCATTAATTTTGTATAATTGTCAATTCGTCCTTCAATTATTATTAACATTTAAATAGTTTTATAACCTACTTTTCAATATTATTGAATTTACAATCATTGCTTTTATGTCTCTATCACATAGAAAACTACATCTTTAAAGCATAATAAGTTTATTAGTGTTTTTTTCTTCCATAATATATTCAAAGCATAACCAGCTCATTAAATAAAAATATAAGATTTATTTCTTTTTCTAGCTTTATTCATGAATAATTTCTACAAACTATAAACCAAGCTTTAATTTTATTTATTTTACTGGTAATCAACAAATAGACTATAATGGGGCCTAACAATGCTCGACCGTCATTATTTTATATTTGTAAAGTTTTGATGGTGGCGCAGGTTTCATTTTGTTCTAGTTTATTCGATTCCAAATTTAGATTTTCAACTTTTTGTATATGTTTAAACAATTATCTTCGCCCCAATAAGAAAATTGGACGTAAAAAAAGAAATTTAGAGATATTTGACATAGTTAGTATTTGCACTTACTAAAGCAAATATAACCTAACACGATACCCACTTTTTGAAAAAGCTTAATTTTCACTTTTGCCTTTACTTTTTTGGTCATTTGTCAACAATGTCTTTAATCAACCTTCTCAATCTAACTTCGCTTTGTACTAATAGCATTATCATATAAAAAATTAATTTTCATAATTACATTCTTTTAATTAATTAATATATCTATATCATTAATGTATAATTAATTGAAATTTTTCATTTATATAGAAAGGAAAGATGAGAATATATATTTGAATACAATGAATTCTATTATTACATATTACTCACCATTTTTTTTTCCTATACTTACTTCCCCCACCGCCACCCCCACCCCCAACATCTTTTCTCTCACTCTTACTGTTTGTTTTTCTCAAATAATTATTTTCATAAAATAAATCAAGGTAACTATCAAGGGAATTGTGTGTTTCCGTTTCTTAAATTGTCAATGGAATTTAATTCAGAGCTAACTTTTGATTTTAAGTTCTTACCAGCTTCTTTTTTATAATTTTTAATCATCTCATTTTGGCTTTCATATGATTATTAAAAAAGAGATGCATGTCTCCAATTATACAAAATTCAATCAGATCGAATCAAATCAAAATGAATCAAATATGTTTACTTGGATTTAGGTAAATCAAAGCAAGAGGCTAAATGTGCCACTACTTTTGACAAATTAAATGAGGTATAACTTTTTATATTTTGTGTTTTGGATATATTCAATGAATATAAATTATGCATTGATTTTTGCATTCTAATATTCACATGTGAACATACTTTACCTTTTAAATTTGATTAGGCCTATTTATATTCAAACACGTTAGATAAGAATTTTGTTACATCAACGTAAGAATTTTATAATGTATTTTGAAATTGTCATTCACAATAAAGTAGAAAGTGTAAAAATTCAATTTTATGGATTTAAGTATGCAAGTTGTTTACATATGCATTTGTAAAAGCGGTAGAATTTAGTAATTATTTTATTTGATTGATTATTTTCAATTCAATTTAATCTTTGATAATTTTTAGTTCTTCATCCTCGAGTACGTTCTTTTTGTAATTTTATTTCGTATTTGATTATCCTTTTCTATCTTTTGCGCGGAATCTAAAAATCAGGATTCCAAATTCTCATTGAGCAAATTACAAAGTCTAATAATTGTATTTTTTGTATTTATATTTGTTGCAAGAGATGTATATGAAGTTGATTCATCACAATGGAGTCAGGTTTTTTTTTTCCGCGGTATTATATTAGATTATAAATATTATTTTGCTTAGAAAATATTTTCTAAAAATAATTTCTCAAAGAAAAAATTTATCATCATAAGAGGTTAATCAAAGGTGCTCTAATGATGGCTATCAATTTCTTTTTCTTTTTCATTTTTTGTTAATAAAACATACAATAATTTAACTTTTTTCCCCTTCCTTAATACTATTCAGCAGTGTAAAGTTAACTTCGCCAAAAACGTCACAAGAATTTGTTAAAATAGAAACTTCCAAGATAGAGTTCTGCAGTATGGTCGTGTGGTATCATTCTACTCCTAATTTTTCTCTTATAAGTTGCTTGTTTGGCTAACATGAAGTCATGTTTATGTCTAGGCCCGCTCCATCATAAATTTCCTTTTAAAACACCTTTTGATCTATGCTCATACCCTTTTACACAACATTATCAATTTCTATTCACTTCCATCTCCACCCTCCTTATCAAACATATAATTCTACAAAATTTAAAATTTTATAAGTTTCATGTATGATTTTTCTACAATAGAATTGATTCAACGAGCAAAGCTCATAGTATGGTGGGCATGAATTTTGTAGCAATGCAAACAACAAAAATCTTGGTAAAACTTCAAAAAAAAGGAAAAAGAAAAAAAGTTATGAGACGTTGATAAAAAAAATATTGTGTACAAAGAAATATTATTGTAATTAAAATATTACATTTGTTTGGCTATCATGAAGTCGCGTTTATGTCTAGGCCTTCTCCATCCTAAATTCCCTTTTGTAACACTTTTTGATCCATGCTCATTAGGCCCTTTTACACAACATTATCAATTTTTGTTCACTTCAATCTCCACCCCTCAATATCAAACATATAATTCTACAAATTTTACAATTTTATAGGTTTCGTGTGTTATGGTGGACACGAATTCTGATAATGCAAACAACAAAAGTCTTAATAAAAACTTAGGAAAAAAAGTTGTAGAATTTTGACAAAAAAATATCGCGTACAAATAAATGTTATTGTAATTAAAGTATTACATTTTAGTTTATTCAATATATCAATTTGAAATTATAAAGAATAACACTTAAAGGTGAAATAGACATTTGAAAAATAGAGAGGATTGTTGTCAATCTTAAAGGCCCTGATAATTAGGAGTTATTTGCCTTAACATATTTGTAACCTTCATCAACATGTCTTCCTTAGGAATTAGATAGAAGTATGTAACATTTTCGATTTATTTTTTTAAAAAAATTGTTTTTCCACATTAAATACTAAAGAGGGGATTTTTTTTTCGAAAGCAGTTGATTAATAATTAATGCGCTACATTCGAATTTTATTAAGTTTTGAAAGTCTTTCTTTAGAGAAAATTATGTTATTAGGATAAATAAATTTTCATTTTTGGTTATTGAATTGATTTGATTACTATTATAAATCAACTTTGAAAGATACTTTAATAATTTATATTTTTTATGGTTTGAGTTTTGAGTTCACTTTCAATTTACTGATTTGAAGGTTCATTTTAAGATTGCTTAAAACACATATGTTTTGTTATTTTTAAAAATTATTTCTCAAAACAAAAAAATTAGAAAAGACACTTGGCTTGAAATTTTGAAAAACTTGTTTTATGACATATTATTCAATGAAATTTGATTATTTAATAAAAATATAACTATTTTATGTCGTTTTTGCTAAATGTATATCACAATTTAGAGATTTGTTTACATATACATAATGTGGTGAGATATGATTGAACTAAAATTTCTTCAATCAAATTTAAAGCAAAAATTATAAAAATCTTCACTCTTTTCTTGACACTTCATCTATTTGTAAAACTCTCTATAATTCCTTATAATGTAAAAGTAGAATTGTTCATTTTATGTTAATATATTATTAAGTAATATATATATATTAAAATTGGTGAATCTTACAATTTTTTTCTTGCTACAAAAGTAAAATAAAAACAAATGATAAACTAAATTCAAAATATAGGAAATAAAGATTCAAGAGAAAATAATTTTCAATACATTTATATTTTCAATGACCATTAATAAGGCTTAAGGACAAACAATGCCTATTATTGGAATATACCTTCGTGAACATGTATTCTCTCATAGACAACTATATGTTGTACTTTCTCGCAGGATTTCAATGCAAACAATAAAAATCTTCATAAAAGCAAAAAATAAAAAGAAGAAAAGTTGTAAAATGCTGACAAAAAAAAACGTGTACAAGAAGATTATTGTAATCTTCTTATTGTAATTAAAATATTACTGATAAGTGTATTTTGTAAACTTATTTAGGTCATTAAATTAGAGTATTTATTAATGATTTAGATGAGTTATAGCTTAATTTTGTGTTAATTGTAAATGCAAATTGGTGGATTTGAAAAAAAAAAAGAACGAAAAACATGCTAAAACGAAGGAAATCAAAAGTTTGGGGACCAAAGTGTAACATTCAATAGTTGATTCGGAGCACAAAACTATGATTGAAGATCATATAAGATCAATTGAATGCAATTCGAGGTCAAATGGGTGAAATACAATGAAAGTATTTCACAAATCAATTTCTAATTGAAAAAGTTATGCTACGAATTTTTAGCCTCAACTTGAAACCCATTTCGGATAACAAACTTTCGAATTGAAAAAAATTGTATATCTAGAAGGATTATATCCCTTTGAATTACCTTTCAAACGCATTTTGAATCAACTCAATCAGATACCTGTAGAGAAAGTTATGGTCAAAATATCAAAAACTATTCAGAGATGAACCTGCACGCGCGGGGCAATTTTTTGCAGAGGAATCTTTAATTTCCTTTCGTGATTCAAATTCTTTTGGAAATTAAATTGAACGCGATTTTGACCTATTTTCTGACTCTTATAAATATAGAACAAGGGCTACACATTTAAAAAAAAAAAAAACTCTCTCTTTCCTCTTCATGCACCATAGTTTCATCAAATTCATCAAAAATAAGAGGTCAATTGCAATATTTTGAGAGAGGTGATCAAGTCATAGCAAAGAATTGAAGGTCAATTACATCAAAGTTTTGAAGAATTCAACCTTAGGTTTGAAGATCAACTTCTTTTGATTTATTTCATGATCCGGGTGATATTTTTCTATTATTCTTTTTGTAATGTATATATTAACATGTTAGGCTAGATCGATTTTTGTATTGAATGAAGATGAACCATCATATACGCTTGCGGGTTTCGCACAAACAATTTTTTAACTCCGTTATCGGGGAATAATTTAATTTGAGTTTATTAGTTTTATAATATTCGATTTTTTATTTTATTTTATTTTAGGATATTATTTACACAATTATTTTATTTTATTTTGTTTATTTTGTTGCAGTTTATGCAAGATTCTAAAGAAATCGAGCTCCTACCATTAGATCTCGAAATCGAAAGAACTTTCAGGCAACGAAGAAAAGAACAGAGAGAAGTAAGAGACAAGGCAGAAAATCATAATCAAGTTCAATTTGAAAATGCATACTTTACTAACTAAGTTCGACCTTAGGTGCGGAATTACGCTAATTAAAGCAACAAGTCACTTTTAATTATTTTTAGATGGTTAAGCATACAATCAAATATCACTAAGTTGAATTACCGCAATTGTAATATTTGGAAAGTAATAAATAACACAAAGTTTGATGACAGAGAAAACCCAACTAGGTAAAAACTTCGAGACCAAGTCAGTTACCTCCACTATAGACAATGTGGATTACAGTTCAATTACAAACTAATTCCACTAGTTGTTGTAAATCCTGCAACTCCAAGATTTGCTGCTCATTCCAGTCTTGCGATTTGTTACCGTAGATACTATCCAACCAACTCCGCTAGACCTCCTGATCTACTTCATGTAGCTTCTAAGTTCTGCTGTACTTACAGACTCACAATTTTCTACCAAAATATGTTGTAACAGTCACACGATCTTCTGTACACGTCTCTTCCAAGTGGATACCTAGAAATCACATATTCCTGCGCTTGAATCTCTTCCTTAAAGTTTTAAGGAAACCATGTGTTTTAGATTAGAACCTCTGATGTTTTCCAAAATCAGGTTGCCGGATCACAAGAATAAATGTGTTTGTTTTCACCAAAGAATTATGCTCTTGGATATCTCAAAATATGATGTAAAAATGTGTTATGCAATGAAAGTACAATCAAGCAACCTTATGAAATTCGTCACATACATCTGTATTTATAGTTGGGGACGCTTAGGTGTTATGGGCTGTGTAAAACTCTTCAAAATTGCAATTATTTTTTTGAATCGGCATGTCGCTCGAGCGAGAAGCGAGCGACAGGAGAGCGACACGCTGTCGCTTGAGCGAGAGCTCATCGACAGGCATGCAACAGACATTCTATTTTTGTCGCTCGAGCAGTGTCCATGTGATAGGCCGTGTTTCTCTTCTTTTCATGCCCGAACCCTAGACCTCATAACACAATTTATACAAATTGCACCCTAGGTTGTTGACTTTTACAATAAATTACAAATTAGTCATTTTGTCCACAGAAACACCAACACTAAAACCTAACAAACTACATATTTGGTATTCTATGACAAAACTATACAATAAGTAAAGGAAAACTAAAATAAAATCTAAACTACTCAGGCTTCATCAAACTAATGTTTTTTGCATTACTTGTTAAACTTGTTTCCTGAAATCCACAACTTAATACCCAGTGTAAAAACACGTAATATAGGAAATCAAAAACTCATGAACACAACACAAGTAAGCATGTTAGTTTAAGACGTGATATTTATGTCAATCAAAACATCAACCGAAACATTAACATTACAAACCATCACAACTCAAACAGCTATGCATATGATATGCAATGCACATTCTCCCCCTTACTGCAAGC
>CAIGRN010140734.1:0-19213 GCA_903798345.1 Fraxinus anomala
TCACACATTATTCAATAAAATAATATTTTCCATCACATCAATAATTTTTCCTTCTTTTTCAACCACACATTCTCTATCAATCTAATATTTCAAAATACATTCTTTCAAAATAATGTGGTTCAAACACACCATCAAAATACAAAATCTAAAATAAATTCAAAATACAAAATTAAAGCACAGAGAAAACAACTCCTAACTTATTAAGATTAGCATTATTAGTGACGGTAGTCTACGTAATGATCGGTCGATTTTTTCGTAGTCACTTGAAGTCTACGTACTGTTGTTAGGTATCTCTATTATAATGTATGTACAGGAATGTGCCGCATAATGATGTGAACTTCTGAAAGTTCATTTCAGTATACTGTATGTAGGATTGACAAGTATACAAGTACCTAGATGAAATAATTGAAAGCAACATTAGAAATTAATGCATCATATAACCACCACAAATTTAAGGGCACGTTTGAGCCCTATTTTCAGTACAAAATATATTTTGTAATAGTAAATTGATAGAAAATATATAGTTAAAAATAAAGGAAAAATTCTTGAATTATATTTAATATTATTTTATTAAAAAATATGTGATTAAAAAAAAATAGAAAAATATATTTTGAAAAAATGAGGACCTAACAAGTGCCAAAACTTATTTACTATATGTTTAAAATTAACAAGATAAAGTTCTTTTTAAAAAAAAAGAAAAGATGAATGTTTTTCATCATTTGGTTGAACCCACCACTATCATTATTTGTCTCCATACATTTTGTTTTCTCCTGGGACCCACCTCGCAACACATTTTAAACGGGGGAAATCACTAGATTAGCACAATTTGTCCGTCATAATGTTAAGTAATAAAATTTCACATCAATAAAGATAAAAATATAAACTAATTTCACATCCATGAAATTATTCTATTTGTGCATTACTTGGTGACATCTTTATTGATATTGCATGTTGTCAAATTCTATGCCATTAATTATTTTAAGTATTGTTAAAATTAATAGCAAAAATGTTGACAATTTCACACAATGTCAATCGATGTCAATCAGACCTTACCTGTAGCAAAACTGTATTTTAAATATTTATCCTCTGTTCGCATTTCAAAAGAAGATGATTTAAAGATGAAAAAGAATCAAATATTAATTTTAATCGCTTGCTTTGCAAGATCAGTAAGTAGTACTAACTATCAACCACTTATTTATTGAATATTAAAATTCTAACAAAATAAAATGAAACCAAAACAGAGGTTTAGCATGTATTTGTGTTTTCGTATAAGTTACTTATTAAAAAGTCAAAATTAAACTTTAATTTTAACACATTCATAACTACTTCACACTTGTTATTCACATATTTCGGTTGTTCACTACTTTTTGTATTATATGGAGATTATAAGTAACTCATTAGTTATCCCAAATAAATGCTTAAATAGTTGGCTATTTAAAGCATGTTTGGAGAATGTTTATAAACAAATTAAATATAAATAGATTGAAATAAGTTAAGGATAAATGTGTAATACTTGTGAATCCTACAAATTATGTAGATAAAAATGATTAAGTCGATTATAAATAGTTAATAGAAAATAGCCCAACATGGGGCTTAATATTGTATGACAAATTTCAGCTTGATGAATAAATACGATAAATGGTGTGTAATTACAATCGAGTGAAATATATTATGATGTTGACAGGAGCCTTTGTGCTGTGGGAAGAAAGAGACCATGATCCTACACGATATTTTTGAAAAATAAGTATAGTAGGAAAGATGGGTAGATTTGAAAAGTTACAATCATGCATAATATATATGATACCATTGGTTACTCTTTAAAAGATAAAATACAATTTCACATCTTAAATAAAATGAGAAGACAATAGTTAGCAGTATTTTATGAAACCGATTGTATAAGAAAATTAAGTATTAAATTTGTATAGATCAATGTGCAATATATATTTTCTTTTCTTTTTCTTATGTATGTATATCAATGCCATGAAATTGACATAACACACAATTCTATTTTTATTTAATTTATTTTACTATACACTTTCTTGTCTCTGGGTCTTGATATCCATAGTAAGGATGTCCTCTTTTGAATTTGTCCTTGTTTCACGAGATGTCTTTTTTCTTAGCACAGAAAAAGACATCCTGCAGCAGTAGTCTGCTCCGCTAGACTACCTTCCGCCTTCTCTCGATCGTTTCAGGAAGAAAGAAAATTTGATTACAAATTGTAGAAAACTTGCAAAACTTCCATTTTTTTTCGATCGTTTCAGGACGAAAAAAAATTTGATTACAATCTATAGAAACCTTGCAACGTAAAATTGAAATGCATTGAAAGTAAATTGATCATTAATTACTTGAAAGTTTGAAATTACAATTGTTGAAAGTAGAAAATTACAATGGCTAGTGCAGGGAGCGAACACTAGAAAGTTTGAAAGATATTTGAAAGACTAATACCCCTTATAATAGCATTCGGAACAAAAATCTAAGTGATAGGAGTAGACGTTTAAATGATGAATAATCATACTAAACGTTTACTAATATCAGAGCTATTTTACAATTGAAATAACTATTACAATGGAAAAGAAAATTACAACTCAAACTTGAACTAATATTTACAATGTGCGGTCGAAATTGAACAAACTACCGCGGCGATTGGGTTAAGGGGCTTAGGTAAAGTTGCGGCCCTTGACATTCTCCTCCATTTGTTTTGACGACGTCTTCAGAGCCATAGATGAATGATCTGTTTCAATTAATGGTTTGAAAGCTCCAAGATATTTTCCTCTTTCCCAAGTTTTATTCTCGCTGCTGCATCCGCTCCATTTGACCAAGCTCGAAAAAGACACCTTGTAAGACTTGACATCCCTAGGTGTGCCTAAATTGGTGGATCTTATTAACATCCATATGATAAATCAAAAATCGGATCGTCGAATTGAATTTTTTTTTGAATACTATCATATAATTTTGTATCGATTAAGTTCATGAGTGGAATATAAACTGGTTTGTCCACTTATATTTGTCAAAATGTAAATTGAAACATAATTGAAGAAAACTTGATCATTGATTGCTTGAAAGCTAGAAATTACAATTGCTGAAAGCAGTAAATTACAATGGCTAGTGTAGGGGGCGAACACTAGAAAGCTTGAAAGATGTTTGAAAGATTAATGCTCCCTATAATAGCATTCGGAACAAAAATTTAAGTGATAGGAGTAGACATTTAAACGACGAAGAATCACACTAAAAGTTTACCAATATCAGAGCTATTTTACAATTGAAATAACTCATATTATGGAAAGGAAAATTACAACTCAAACTTGAACTAATATTTACAATGTGCGGTCGAAGTTGGACAAATTACGACTGCGATTGGATCAAGGGGTTTAGGTAAAGCTGCGGCCCTTGACACCTTGTAAGACTTGACATCCCTAGGTGTGGCTAAATTGGTGGATCTTATTAACATCCATATGATAAATCAAAAATCGGATCGTCGAATTGAATTTTTTTTTTTAATACTATCATATAATTTTGTATCGATTAAGTTCATGAGTGGAATATAAACTGGTTTATCCACTTATATTTGTCAAAATGTAAACCACTGCCTCTCAACTCCTTAACTATCATAGGGACGAATTTTGGAACAATTACTTAGCCAAAATTTTCCCTATGATGGCTCTTAGGTTTCACCAGTCAGCTCACGAATTTACATAATGCACACAATGGATGGATTTCAAAAGATAAAAGCAATAATGTAAAGATACACAAATATTTATGGGTAAACACACAACTCGTTTTATTACTCCACAATAATACAAGAACTCAAAAGAAACATTGAAAGAACACAACACAACTGTGTCTCATCAGCATGAAGTTTCAAATATATAACCAAAATTCGTATGTAGTTAACATCCTTAACTGTCAAAAGGATAATCCAATCCATTGTGGTCAAAACAATCAGAAAATTACCTTTCGTGCAATTTCCCAGTAACTACCCATACTTTCCACCTATATGGATCAAGAAAATTGTCCAACACGTGCTTGACTTGGACACCCGAATTTAGAGACTAGAATTCATTAAATAGGATCCATCCATACCTTGATAAATTCTACGAACCTGCATATTCTTGACACTGACCCAACTGAAGCAACACATCCACAAGCTAAATCCCACGTTTACCTTGCACCAGAGACTAATTGAATCTACCATAAATCTCAGCGTTTGGACAAATGTTCCCATCGAACACAATTTTCAACTTTTATCATATGGTGGTTGGAGGCATTGATTGCTTTACCCTTAGTAAGAGCTTTTATGTTTTATGAATGATCCCTCTAAGGAAAGGAGAATGATTCAAAATGACGATTTATGTAAGCGATTTTTGAAGCAAGGGAGAGAATTAGTTGGGTCACCATACCTCACTTAAAAAAAAGTAGAGTAATGCTATATAACTTTACGAGGATTACAACCCCAGTTTAAATGATGTTAAATTATAGGTTAAATGACTTATTTAATTTTATATATCATTTAATTAACACCATCTAGACCGAGGTTGTAATCTCAGTGCGGTTACATAGCATTATTCATAAAAATATGTAATCAATAATCGATAATCTTAATCGGAAATGTTATTATTTTCAGGGATTAATTTATAAGGAGAGAAGACACTTTTGTCCATGATGACTTTCTTGAAGTGAGAAGCAACTCTAAAACAATTAATTAAGAAATTATATTTCTTTTATTCTTTAACTCTCTTAAATGTATTTTTCTTAAGTTACTACTCAATGGATGTCGAGATAACCAATTTTTGTATTTATAGAACTTGAAAAAAATATTTTCTTTAGATAAGCTCGTTCCATACGATTAGAACTCTGTATGGACTAACGTCAAATCTTTTTTTAGCAACATAATTAAAGTTTCAATACAAATATTACTTTATTTCAAATATACTGTCAAATTCAATGACCCCATAATAATCTACTTCAAGCAATTATTCTCTCCAATCAAACTGTCCCCCACTAGATAAATATAACATATGGATTGATTAGATATTCATAATAATTAATCCTTAATCAGAGTTTAAAACCACAGGATTTTTACTGAAAAGATATTAATCCTAATTAACCCTTAATTAGGCTTTAAAAGCATAAAAGTTTGATTGAAAGTTAGGGGAATTATTTTTTCTTGGGCCCTTGAAGTAACCTGTTTCATGCAACGTTTCTTCTTTACTTTAGTAGTGTTGATGTCAAATCAACTTTTTGAAAAAATAGTGTAATGATTCTAAATTAATGGTTGAATTTTGTTCAAATTGAAACATGAAAAGCATGTGATGATGCACTTGAATGATTAACCAGACAAATATTTAAAATATCTCCACGTGTAAGTTTGTAATATGGTCCCAGTTGGAAAACCTAACTCCAATTTGATTTCATTTAATTTAATTATTTTTCGTATTCATTTTCAATTACATATTAAACAATAAAATATTATAATTGTAAGTCCAAAATCCTTATCTACCTTATAAACATATATTCTCCAAAAAATACTATTTAAAAGATTTATTTTTTTATTTTTTTTGAAATAAAGGCCACCATAGAGAGGCTAAGAAAATGTTTGAGTTATCTAACGAAGGTCCTTGGACGATCATTGAATTAGTAAAGTCATCTGAAGTTCACTATCATAAATCATTTGCATTGTGCATCACGCGGTGATAGTTTGTATCTAGATGACAAATCACCTATTTATATTTATACTCGTGAAAACTTTGTAAATTATAATTTATAAATGAGATAAATATTCGTGATATAAAAGATGTTAAGAATCTTGCTTATCAAAGATCGGTCTGATGAGATGTTGTTTTTCTTGAACAAAAGGATCAAAATCGAACTATGATTTTCCTTATTGGCGTCTATTATATCAAAGACACCAAAATGGTATTAAACGAATGGAGATAGAATATGCTAAAATTATGGTTTTATGAAATGTCCTCGGGTTGGACTTTATTTTACCAAAAGATTAATATCACGGGAAGATACCCCTCGAAAGAAAGGATCAATGCTCACTAGGACCTTGTGTCTGCATGGGACACGTCAAAATGTGTTGGATCATTTAGTCTTGGCATGCATAATCATGCTACAGGGGACCGTAGCCCATGACCACTAACTCAGAGGGGGACTGTATTTTAGAAAATATCAAAAAGAAAAATTTCCTTGGTTTTTTCTACTTTGCCAAGGCCACAGGCTTTGGCAATGTAGTAGGCTCAAATTTCCTAGCCTAAGCTAAAAAATTTATGGCCTGTAAGTACAAAAATCTATGCAACACCTGTGTTAAATTTTGGGAAAATTTCGTATCTAAGATATTAAATATGATTCATTTCAAAACTAAGAAACAATGTTTATTATTTCAAAAATCAAATACTAATTAAATTTTATTTACAAAATAATTAATTAAATATATTAAAGTTTCAATATTATATAATTTATGACCACAATTATGGATTACTCACAATTACAGATGTCATAGTTACAAATCATAAATTTTATAGGTCATAACTTATTTCTCGGTCACAAATTTATCAAATTAATAGGTCACATATTATTCCTTAATCACAAATAACTAATTTTATATGTCACGACTTATTTCATGGTCACAAAATATCAAATTAATTGGACATTATTTCCCCGTCACAAATTATCAAATTATTGACATAATTTAACAAAATTTTAAGACACAGATTATTTATTGGTCACAAATTATCTATTTCATTGGATTCATTATTTATTGATCACGCATTAATAAATCTATTAGTCATAATCAATCAAATAATTGGTCTCAAACACCCTACCCTACCCTATCCCACCCACAACCACCGCATCACGGTCCCGACCACCACGACCATCACGACCATCACGACCACCACTACCCAAACACCAACGAAAAATCAGTTCCAAAATCATCACAATACCGCCACCACCACACCCCAAGCAACATCACTACCATAGCTAGCACATCACCACTATAACGGTAGCATGAAAATCACCGCAAAATAGATCTAATCACAACCGGAGATGATGTCGCCGTTGTTGAAGCGACTCGAGTAGTGTTCCGGTTGTGCCGACGACATCGTGCAAGGTGCTTGCCTTCGGCGGTGGTTGGGTGTGGTAAAGAAAAAGAAGAGAGAAGGGAGAAAGGAAAATAATTACGGTTTGGGAATAAAATTTGGTGGGTGTGGAGGTAGAGTAGGTATATAGATTAATTTAATTTTAAAATATTATTATTAATATTAAAATGTTGAATTGACATATGATTTTTGTAAAAATAAACTTTAAATTTGATTTTTGAAATAGTAACTTAAAAAATTTAGTTATATGTGATTTCCACTTAAACTTATTTCACTTACAAGCAAGTCAAAATGCTCTTGCAATTGGCATCTCAGTTTCTAGGAAGGGACATGACAAGGTAATAAAAGAATTTGATACAGTCATTTTGTAACTATTGGAGCCTCTATACCAAAGCCAATATATCACACGTATTCTCCGTCTTGGAAGAACCTCTGTCCATTTTACTCATGAATTTTTATCGTATCCCCTAGATTCGAAACCAAAACATTGGATTTAAATTGAATCATGGTACTAATCGAGCAACTGTATGATATAATGGCTTGGAAACAAATGCTCGAATCGTTACAATATTAATATATAAATTTGAAGAATGTTCGTATCACATTTTCAACTATTCATTCAATGAAGAAAATAGAGGAACGAGTTTATAATTATTATAGGTTGAACTCCATGATAGTTCAGCAATAACCTAAGAATATAGATATAAAGCAACCAATATCTTAAGAAATCACTGTTTCATTAACTTCTTAATGTTACTTACTACTTCTTCCACATTAACTGTCCATGCTACTGAAACGGGTGAAAACCGAAAAGCCTGACTATGGGTTGCTTATATTTCCAACTACATTGAATAGAACAGATAAAATGTTCAAAACAAACTTCTTTAGTCCTTGGTCCGTCAGCGCATGGCCCAAGTATTCCCTGTGTCTCGCCTCCTCAAACCCCTTTCTTGAATGTGAAGAGATCAGGGCGGACAAGATGCACAAAACTAAATTCTTGAACGATGTAAAACCAATCATAAGATAAAAGGCCATCAGAAACTGAAATGAGAATAATTATGGTTAGATGATAGAAGCAAGGCACAGTATGCAAAATGCAAGTCAAGTTACAAAGCAAGATTACCATAGATGCCATCAGATTTCACGTGCCAGTCCCGGTAAAATTTGCTCCTTTTGACTGCCATAGTTCATGTAGGTTCGCATCTGAAAACCAGAAGATGCTTTAAATGGAACTGTTTAAAAGGGGTGGAACTAGAAAATCGGGAAAATCGGGAAGAAATTAACCTGTCAATTTGACCTGCGTGGTAATATTTATTCCAGCAACATCAATATTTGGCCCGGAAGTGAACACAATATCTTCTGCTTCTGGGTCCCCATAGATCTTTTAAGTGAAAGAATTTTAAAGTTAATGGCATTGCCCTACAGTAATTCATGCGGAAGAGAAAAAAATTATCTACATTCTCACGATTTGATTATTCAAACAAGCGTAAAATAAATCCCTCAATGAATACTTAAATTTTGACAAATATGTCAAACTAGAAATTGGTAGGCATTTGGGATTATGCAAACCAACATAAATAGCCATATGACCATGCAAAAATTGATCTTTTGTTGATTAAAAATGTAAACCAACATAAAGAGCCAGTTTTTGCTGACTAAACATCTAAGGGCCTGAAATTGTCAAAATGATTTTGTCTTGTATACATACTAAATCCAAAACGGATATATTATCGCCAAGGGAACAGGAGACATAACCTAATACTACATACATTTGATTCAGAAGCAGGATTAACATTTCTGAATGCAAAGAAAGCTATCGCCACTCTCTTGACATTGCTTGCAACAGACGAGTCTCTCTTTAAAGCTTAAATCAACGAAAGAATTTACAGGTTGAACAGGTACAACATAGTGAACCCCGAACATAGGGAATTTTCCAAGATGAAAGGCAACATAGCAAACATGACTTACTACTGCCAAATTCGTCATAGGTCCCAATGCAAGTATAGAGACTTCACCAGGATAATTTGATACTTCATCGACCAAAAACTCGGAAGCAGATTTCTCATATTTCTTTGACTGGGAAGAAGGTAAATATGTGTTACCTAATCCAACTGAACCATAAACAATGTCCGCAATACGTAGTTTCCCTCTTTATTACAAATTTTCGGTATGGTTGGGCTACAGTGCCATGTGACTGGACTTCTCACATTTAAGAACAAAATTTCTAATAATAATAACAATCAGACCATCTAGCATGATCGTGATACACAGGCTAGATGAAGTTTTGCCTTAATTACGTGGTTCATAAAATCGTATACCGTTTTATGAGAAGCAACATATCATATTCAACTAGAGGCTGTGAAATCCTTTTCATCTTCTCGAGGTTATTTTTAATATTTATTCCATAATCCATATAACATCCTTAAAATTTGCTATCTCAATTACAATCATATTATATACCTTTAAGAACCGACCTTTGTAACATCACTTAATTGCAAAAAAATAAGCAAAAAGTTTCTAAAATCAACATCCCGTGGAACACAACAGTTATTCTGCATATAAGTTGAGATGAGTGTATCATAACTAAAAATTAGTTTTTCACCTATGGATAATTTACCAACGGATTGTGTCCTAAAATCTCTAACTCTTGAGATGGAATCGTTAGGTAATTGCCTCAAAAGTTAAAGTTGGAGGACTTCTACTGCAAATAATAAAAAGGTAATTATTGATCAAATAAATAGTGGATGTATTCCATTATTTTAGGGTGACCTGTGTGAAATAAAACCAAAAAGAAAAAAATGCGACTGCTTTGTGAAAATAAGACGACGGCTCTGTCTTGGGAATATATATATATATATATATATATATATATACATATATATATTTATCAACATACAAAGTTAGAGACAATTTTTCTTTGTAATACTTTGGGAATGGACCGGTGAGTGAAAATCTATATAATTGTAACAATTTTTCATATAGTGAAAAGATTTGACTGTCCATTTAATTTGTGCATTATATTTCTTATTTTTTCTTGTTTGCTAATATTCTCCTGGACAACAAAAGATTCTGCATGTAAATAAAAATAAAGGGAATTCACGTAAAATTTCCTAACAAGTGGTGTCAGAGAGTTAGGTGGTTCGGAGTATTGGAGCAACAGAAAAATATGTCGTTAAAATATGATGTGGAGAAATTTGACGGGAGAATTAATTTTGGCTTGTGGCAAGTACAGGTCAGGGATTTATTGATTCAAGCTAGATTGCATAAGGCTTTGAAAGGAAAACCAATCCAGAGTTCTAGCAAGGAAGCTGAATCTAGTATGAGCGATGAGGATTGGGAAGAATTGGATTTGAAGGCTGCAAGCACGCTATGTCTCTGTCTCGCTAAAAATGTTCTTGCAAATATTCATGGTATATCTGCTGCAAAAGAACTATGGGAGAAGCTAGAAGAACTATATCAAACGAAGAGCCTTTCAAACGATTGTACCTGAAGGAGCAATATCATTCATTGCGCATGGAGGCAGGTACAAAAGACCATATGCATGCTCTCAACGAGATTGTTTCAAAACTGGAAGCTATTGGAGTGAAGATAGATGATGAGGATAAGGTACTATGTCTCATTTGGTCTCTTCCGTCTACCTATGAACATATCAAGCAAATCTTGATGTATGAGAAGGATACTGTGAGTTTCGTAGAAGTGACAAGCAAATTGATTTCAGAAGAAAGAAGATTAGGGGGACAGAATATTCCTTCTAACAATGCGCTACTTGTGACTGAATAGGGGAAGAGGCCCACTCCATGAGCAAGAAAGCAACTTGTTGGAATTGCAGTCAAACTGGTCACGTGAAGAGAAATTGTCCAAAAAGTAGGGCAGGGTTGGCTAATTGCTTGGGCGGACAATGCGTCTCTCATGGCGGAGGAGGATGCACTTGTGGTGCTGTAAAGTAAGAAGGGAACATCCTCATGGCATGTCGCCAGTTGCCATGATAAAGGATGTGTTCTTACTGGCGCGGGTCAGCATATCCGCACATAGCATTGATTGACATTTGATGCAAGGTGTGTAGGTATGTGGTGGTGTTGTAGTATCGATGGTTGATGAGCTCTCTAGGAAATTCAGTAGGAGAGCTGCATCATAACTATCAGCAGGGTTGTTTCGACATGTAGCCGATGAAATGCTCGGAGTTTGCGGATAATTCTGAGTGGTTATACTCATATGGTGGAGTATGTGACCGTTAAAATGTGTTAAAGGCTTACCTATTTTTCCAAAGTATAGTGATTAAAAGTTGTTGAAGAGATGACAAATTTTCAACTCGTTTTCGGCAAGGTGGAGATTGTTAGGTAATTGCCTTAAAAGTCAAAGTTGGAGGACTTCTACTGCAAATAATTAAAAGGTAATTATTGATCATATAAATAGTGGATGTATTCCATTATTTTAGGGTGTGACCTGTGAGAAATAAAACTAAAAAGAAAAAATGCGATTGCTTTGTAAAAATAAGACGATGACTCTGTTTTGGAAATATATATATATATATATATTCAATTGGCTGGGTGGAGAGTTGTTGGGATATATACATGCACAGTTGCTGGTAGTGGTGACAATGGGCCGAGTCGAGCCAACAATGAGCTCGGCTTGTGCTTGTCACGAGCCGAGCTCGTGCTCGCTTTGTAATGAGCCGACAAATACTCGAGCTTGTGGCTCGTGGGTCGAGCCGAGCTTTAGCTCGTGAGCTCGGATTTTTTTTAAAAATAAATAAAAATAAACCTATTTTTTTTAAAAAAATTACCCTTGAGTCCACGAGCCGCTCGTTTTTTGACGAGCCGAGCGGGCTCGGCTCGCCTAACGAGCCAGCCCGCTCGACTCGGGCTCGGGCTCGAACTCGTCTTTTGACAAACCCGAGCGGCTCACGATCCGTGTTTTGACGAGCGGCTCGTTTGCCACCTCTAGTTGCTAGCAACTTCTAGGGAGCAGAAGAAATGCAGGTTTGGTGATTTATCAACACACAAAGTTAGAGACAATTTTTCTTTGTAATACTTTGGGATTGGACTGGTGAGTGAAAATCTATATGATTGTAACAATTTTTATATAGTGAAAAGTTTTGATGGTCCGTTTAATTTGTGTGTTATATTCATTATTTTTTCTTGTTTGCTAATATCCTTCTGGACAACAAAAGATCCCACGGGTAAATAAAAATAAAGGAAATTGGCGTAAAATTTCCTAACAGGAATGCCATTAATATTGCGATGCTATCATCTGCATATCAGCAGGCATACCGTAGGAAGTAAAAATAGAACCATTTCATAACTAGAGCCCATATATGTTGACAGTTATTTGTAAAAGTAATTTCAACTAAAAGGAAATACACAGCAGGTCCCTTTCAGCATGCCAGATGCAAATGCTATTCCTTTATTTTTGCACGCCTGGACATCCTCTATGCCCTAAAACACAGACTTGACAATCGTTTCTTCAGGCAAAAACTTGGAAATAAAAAGAGAATCTATTCCCATTTTCTCAACTATACTTGCTTATTGAGCTAAAACCAAAAAATATTAATAGCTTATTTCCCGTGCGCCTTGGAACTAAAGTGCTCAGCTACCGTTGGATGCTGAAGTTACTTCAAATACAACAATAATAAACTAGTCTTTTTCCTAATAAATTTGGAGTTAGCTCCATAATAAAGAAACAAAGTTCAATTTATTGTTAAATCTACAAGAAGATTTAAAGCAACTACCACAGAACATGTTAGTTCTGGTCTCCTCCTCCATTTCGTGTCATATTGAGATCGTGTCACTATAGCCATTGATTTCATTTTGGATGCGAGGAAACTAAAATTGGAAAAAAGAACATAGCTGTCGGATTCCTTTTATTGAAACTATGTTTCTATTTATTGTTGCTTCTTAAGCATTCAAATAAAGATAGCGCCGGACAAAAAAATTATTTTTCATTAAGGTCGTAATATCTTTTCTGGTTTTCTCTAACAAAATCTTGTGTTGTCAGTTCAACATACATTATGATCCCAATAATTTTGAAGGAAACAAAAAAGAAAGAAAGTTAATCAGAAGAAAAAGTGAAGGAACCCCCACCTACACATACACATGCATATTCACACTCAAAACTCATCGATGGAAGTAAACCAATCTTAACCCAAAGAATGATGCTAAAAGAACAGAAAAGGGTGCCACATTTTATGCTCAAATCTCAAAACTTAACAATTTACTTTTTCCAGGTGAATTTCATGAATAACAGTTAAATAAGAGCCACGTTTTCAAGAAAGGATCCAGAATACTCAATTCAGATTAACCTAATCACAACAGAATTACCAAGTTTAAAAGTTGTAAGTCTTGGTGATTACACTTACCAATGCCAGGATCTGTATCAGTAATGATTTTATCATGTTTCATGACACAACAGAATCGACATCACCACTTTTAACACAAATTCCACAAAGAAAAATAATTCTTTAAAGGGTCCCAGATATCACAAATTGGACCTGGATGTGTCTCTGTGTTTATACTTATTTATAAACCACAGAAAGACCCACAAAATGTGTATTTACCAAGTGAAAAAGACAAAATACAAAAAATGGGAGCTAATTGTGATCTCTGGTGAGCTTTTTATTATCCTAAACACAAATGTTATCAGTGTTGATAGATATTATGTCCCTTTATTCTTAAATTTAATTTTTTGAAATAAAGTTGAGTTTTTCCCTTTTTTGGTGGGTGGAGAATTCTTGACAGCAAATAATTAACATGTGAACTTTGAATGATCATATTTCCTTCTGAAGTATTGATGGTAATTTACATGCCTCCACTACGCAATCCTTGTGCTTGTGACTTTCTATGGACATTTAAGTTTAATGCTTGCCCACATACTCTTCGTCAGTGTCTAGTCCAAGTAAGATCATCCTTTAACACATGACTAATAAAAAGTGTCTGCATAGCATACTCATTCCCACATATCGATAGATTGCCATATTGACCCAACAAAACGGCATCGTCATATGATCACATTTCTAGCTAATGTTCCCCTTGAGAAGCCTAGAACTCATAGCTAGTACATACAAATTAGCATATGAGGCCTTTAAAGTGCTTTTCTCGATAGCTCATTCGATCTAGAGGTATTACCATACCCTCATCTTAGCCCACAGAGGATAGCAATGCTCTATTGGTTATTGCAGGCCCCCTTTGGGTTTGCAACGAAGGCCACACAGGCCAAACACCACTCAATGGGTTCTCGACCCTATATGAGTACTTTAACCTCCCTAAAGGTGTCTAAAAGTAGACCCTTAGTTGTCCCTACGGCCCTAAAGATTGCACATTTAGTGCATGACAAGGATAGTGGGCAGGCTGCCTTTATATGGATGGAAAGCATAAAGGAGGCTGGCTGACTGTTCACCAAACATGCCCCATTTATAATAGGCTCAAGAAGAAAATTAAGTGACACCGCATTTGGTAAAGGAATCATAATTTCAGAACTAATGTTCCCGACCTCCGAATGACGATCCATTAAATCCATAGCTAAAATCTTCAATATCAAGTCGACAAAGTTTCATCCCAAATAAATACACGATCCTTGAGATAATGCACTGACAATAAACTAAAATTATGATAACTTTACTGCCTAGTGCTATCACCTTTGGCCCCTACATTTCTTGATGAAAAGGGCTCCGAATGTCATCTGCCTTGGGGGAAGTTTTCTAACTCCCTATGCAAGCTCTCCATAATACAACATCTCAAAACTCAATTATTAAGGTCCTTTGCACAACACACGAACTTCCTATCATTATGTTTAACTATTAAACTTATGTCAAACAAAGTTCCCCCTTGTTACCTAAATGATTGTCATGAATATTAACATCATGCTAAGTTGCGATATGTGACACATCGATATGTATTGAAAATGTTAGGTGGCACATCCAAAATTGATTTTTTGAATTTATACAGTAAGATACGTGTTGAAAACCCAAGTGACATTTCCAAATAATTTTTTAGTTCAGGACACCAGTGACAAGCTGAATATATATATTGACGCGCTAGAATTAAGAAAAACAAAAATGAGAAATGAGAAAAAGTAAAAGTAAAATTATTTTGATGAGGTATCAACATGTCTATATCGTATCATGTCTAACACTAGTGCCTGTGTCGATGCTTCCTAGGCACTAGGTTAATTGTACTCCCATCTTTTTTACACATTTGTGCTGATTTGCTGTAATAGGAGTTAAGAGTTCAGATAAGAAGAAAAAGAAAATATCCATTTAGTTTTGTTTATAGTATAAAGGAGACTCATAGAAAAAGGAGAGCACACTCCAAGGCGTTTAGTTTTTCTTGGGGAGCGTCTGTGTATGTTGAACATTCAGTTCGTTCCGCGCACATACATATTCTCTATTTTCTGGAAAGAGGGAAAAATGCAATTACTTTTCTAATTAAAACTGCACATCGGCATTTTTAGCAGTATCCAGCTTCGCGAAATTTAGCATTCAGTGGGGAACCAATGATACTTGCAGGCCCCTTTGCTTGATGAGCTTTGGCATTTCCACCTTGCAGTCCAGCTGAGTTCTTAGCCGCTGCCATCTCAGTGGCTGAAACCGACTTCTTTATCTACCAAGAGAGACATGGACAAAAAGAAATAAAGGCATACAAAAAAACAAGAAAGAAATCCATTTGGAATTTTATCTACTTCAAACTAACATCCTAACATCAATTCTTCCACCGATCTAATGACTCTAGTATTTGTTGGAAAAAAATTGGCTTTATTAGTTGGTATGACCAACTTTTGACCAATTATTTTAGTGGGTCTCGTTAATTGGATAAAATATTTCTTTGATCGAGTGTGTTCTACTCAATGAGTAGATTAATATGATGTATTTATTTTCTTAAAACCAATTTAAGGTAAATGAGAAATTAAGACCAAAAGATGATCACTTGAAGTTAAATTGGAATAAAAATTGGTAGTAAATTAGAAAAATGTCAATTCCACATAGGAAAGTTAAAAGAATAACCACTTTATATTACTCAAGTTTGAGACTTGGATTTGGGTCCAAGGGGTGTCAATAGTCTTTAAAGGGGAGAGAACTTACATGCTAGTAGGTTGGGTCAACTCCTGCACGCGTGCCGTCGTCGCCGCCCGTCCGATCGGCTAGATCCGCACGGGTCGTGAGATTGGGCCAAGCTGGTATATATTTTTTAGTAAAATAAAATTTGATTTATTTTATTTTATTATTTAAAAATAATTTATATTATTTTTTTTCCTCCGATTTTTCTGTGCTTGACACGTGGATTCTTCTAGAAAGACGGTTGACAGTTGAGCATGTCCAAACGGTTTGTATCTATTGAAGACACAATTTTTCTGGAACCTTTCAACTTTTATACATTGGCTCCCATACCCTGATTTTCATTCACTCCAAAATCAATTCTAATTTTATTCTTCTTCCGAAATTATTCCTCCATCCTTGCATTATGCACATTTTGCATTCCAGCCTCGAAAATTATTTTCGTGCATTTTAGTCCTCTAAATTGTTTAGAGAGATCAAAACTTTAGTAGGTTCATTAGAGTTTATAATTTGTAGTGCTACTATTACAAGTCGATGTCGTTGTATTTTATTAGACGAGTGTCAAAATACCATTAGTATCAGTGCGGGGCATTATCGTCTTAAGGAGAAAGAGTCGAACTCTTGCCTCGACCATTAATATCTTCTTAGCTTTCATTGTGGACGACATTATTCTACCTAAATCAATCCACGATAATATAATTACTTGCCAACTTCCAACAGTACTCCTTGCTCATTACACTTAATTAAAAAAAGAAGGGTGAAAGAATAAGTAAAACTTACCGCTGCCAACCGCTCCCTGTGAATATCACTTACAAACTGAAAACCACCTGACAGAATAGTCGAGATAAATACGAACAATTTCGGGGTTCATAAACAATCCGCGAGAGTTGAGGTCTGCAGAAACAACCAAGCCTCCACCAACACATAAAATTTATTAGGCTCGTGAAACTCTTCCTACAAAGTAAGCAGAGAAACTACTTGCCAGTTTTTTGTAAGTTCTTGATCTCATCTCCACCATATCCAGGAAGTGTCATATTCCAGTTTCTTTCTGAAATGAAGTATCAAGCAGGCATTAAAGCTCTGAACATTTTCACTATTCAACATTAAAGCAAACTCCTGGAAACTAACCAAGATTTATAAGAATGTCCTCCGCTTCAAAGTTAGTGGACTTCGATGCTTGGCCGTTGAACAACCAAATGTTGTAATCTGGTGAAGTAATATTTGAAACAACAGAGTTTGTTAATGTAACATGGCCATGCATTTGAGTACATAATTTAAAAATAAATAAACTTTAATACCAAAGATAAAGGACATTTGCATAGAACTAAGCAACAAGAGTAGTTCATTCAGCCAACAAATTTATGTAGAAATATTTCTAAACATTCAAAAATAGAGTACCCCTACAATATGATATTCTTATTGTAGTTTTCATAAAAAATGATAGCGTCTTCTTTAGCTAATGTCAACTTCCTAGTATCAATTTTACAAGCAGTAATAGAAGTCTAATAGATTCTCCTTAATGCCAGTAACACGAACTGAGAAATATTTATGGATAATATGAATTGTCTTTCCTATTTGCTTCCAAAATTTCAATAAACAACAATTATATCTGCACTGGCATATGTTTATGACCACAAGGTAAGCAAAGATATACAAGAAATCAGCAATAGACAACAATTACTTTACAGATTCCTACAGATACACAGAAGCCAATGTTGGAAAATTGGGTTTTTATTAGTTGGTTTGATCAACTTTTGACCAATTATTTTAGTTGGTTCCGTTATTTTAGTTGGTCACGTTAGTTGAACAAAATATTTCTTTAGTCAAGTGTATTCTACTCCATGAGTAGATTAATGTAATGTAATTATTTTCTCAAAATTAATTTAAAGTGAATGAGAAAGTAAGGTCAAAAGATGACCACTTGAAAAATAAATTGGAATAAAATTGGTGGGAAATTATAAAAGTGTCAATCTCACATAGGAAAGCTAATAGAATATGAATCACTTTATATTGCTCAAATTTGGGACTTGGATTTGGGCCCTAAGGAGTACCAATAGGTTTTGAAGGAGCGAGAACTTAGATACTAATAGGTTGGGCCAAAACCCACACCCGTGCGCCGCCGTCGCCATCCATCCGACCGGCATAGCACAAGTCGTGGGCTTGGGCCAAACTTATATATATTTTTTAGTAAAATAATATTTTATTATTTTTCATTGATTTTTCTTTGCCTGATACGTGGATTCTTTTAGAACTTTTCGACTGTTGTGTCTTTTGAACATAACCTTTCAACTTCTATAAATTGGCCCCCATACCACGATTTTCATTCACTCCAAAAAAAAAATCATTCTGATTTTATTTTTCTTTCTAAATTATTATTTCGTCCCTACATTATTCATAGTTTGCAATCTAGTCTCGAAAAATAATTTTCTTGCATTTTAGTCCTCCAACTTTTAGAGATAAAAAAATGTGAGTATGTTCGTCAGGTTTTGTAATTTGTAGTACTATTATTACAAGTCAAGGTCATTGTATCTTGGGAGACGAGTATGGGAATACCGTCAGCACCAATGCAGGGCATTATCGTCTTAAGGAGAAAGAGTTGAACTCTTGCCTCGACATAAACATTTTATAGTATTTATTTTTCACGACGTTATACTACCCAAATCATTTCGTGGTAATATTATTACTTGCCTTCAGACGAAAATGACAAGTAATACTGCATCTATCGTACCCCTTAATAATGCTCATGGGGAGAAATCGATAAAATTCAGGGGAGTGAATTTTAAGAGATGGCAACAGAAAATGTTGTTTTATCTCACGATTTTGAATTTGACGAAATTCTTGAGTGAAGATTCTCTAACTGTTGAGGAGGATGAAACAGATTCTCCAAAACAAGCAGCATTCTATGCATGGAGTCATAGTGATTTCTTGTGCAGAAACTATATCCTCAATTGCCTTGACAACACACTATACAACGTATACTGTTCGGTAAAGACAGCTAAATTACTGTGGGAGTCATTGGAAAAGAAGTACAAAACAGAAGACGCCGAATTGAAGAAATATGTTGTAG
>CAIGRN010140739.1:0-10123 GCA_903798345.1 Fraxinus anomala
TTTTATTTTTTATTTTTAAAATGTATGGTTAAAATGTAAGGATTTTTTTTTTTTTGAAATATATGTATAATTATTTTATAGGGAATATGTGATTGAAAATGAATTTTAAAAAAATATATTCTTAAAAAAATGAGTGAAAATAAGATCATCTAAACATTAAAAAGGTCTTCAAGTGGGCCAGAACTGATAATCTGGGCCTTGGGCTTAGCCCAATTTAAATGTAAAGAGTTCTCTACCATTATAGGCCCATTACCTAAATTATGAAACTCTAATATTGACAAACGAGTGTGAAATAAATCAGATTAGAAACTGTGGCCCAATTTCCAAGGCAAAAAGTGGGCACACTGGGGCCCACATAATTAATGTTCTTCAGATTATCGGGTCACTCACTTGGCTTCATTATCGCACAACGCCCAACGGTCATCTCTCATTCCTCTGCGGTTATGTCTCTCCAATATAAAGGTCTGTTTTTGTCTATGTATTGTTTATTAATTGAATTATACTAGTAAAAAATCCACTAAAAACAATTTCTTATAACCCTTAAAATCTTAAATATACAAAAATAAATAAGTCTTGAATGTACATTATTCTTTCATATAATAAAGAGCCCTAGTCGAGGTGAATTGTGTTTAATTGTACTCTTTTAACCGAATTTCTCAAATAGATGATGATTGATAAATTCTATCACATCTCCGTTTCTTACCTAGACATACAAAAAATTTACTCAACATCTAGATCTAGCTCTTATTTATTTTATATTATTTGTAAAATATATTTTTCTATATCTTATTTTCAACCATATATTTTTCAATAAAATAATATTACATGTAAATTAAAAAAAATTCTTATTTTTTTAATCACATATTTTTCATTAAAATACTATTCCAAAATGTATTTCCATTATAAAAAAAAAAAAAGACTAAAAAAGGCTCTAATTGTGAAATTATGAAATCTAGATATTATGTAATAAAATAAAAAATATAGCGCACCAATAGAAATTGATTATGCATACCACTGTACGAAACATAACAGTAGGTGATATCATTCTCACACGATTCCTCAGCGCATTTTAGCATCCTACAGAATAGTGTACGTAATGACTCGTATAAAAAACAAGGACTATGCTATACAGGGGATGTACATTTGGCTTAATTCATCTTCGCCCACCCCACCCCACCCCCACCCCACCTTCTGTGAGACGGTGATTGTAAATAGACTTGCAGGTTCTTTATCTATGGACCGATAACGTATGAAGCTGTATATATCCCTATGACCAAACATACATTTCCAAAAGTCAATCTTTGGTACAGTATCTGTAGTGTGAAGCTCTGAGTGTGTTGTTTCTGGGTTCGCATATTTCTCCTTTTTTTTTTTTTTTGAGGTAAATAGTCATTATAGATACGCATTGTTGTATCTATGCATATGGGAGTTAAGTAATGCAAAAAAATTTGAAGTTTCTTAAGATAACGTTTATGATGTGTCCATTTCATTTTTGTTTTGCAGTGGAATTTTAGGGTTTTGAACCAACAAAATGTTTGGGTTTTCAAGAAGAAGAATGAAGCTTGGAAGGTAATGTACTTATATTGCCTATATATGTGTATTTTGTACATTTTTGTGCTTGTATTTTGCTGAATAAATGCATTTGTATAGGATAAGTGTTTTTAGAATCAATGGATGTATTTTTATTATTCTGTTAAATATGGGCTACTTTTATCAATGAAAATGATCCATTTTATTTTTTCTGGTTATTTGTTGTTTTTTATTTTTCTGGGTGATTGAGAAGATTGTGGAAACTATTGATATAGGTGCAATTACAAATTGTGTTGTGTAATCTAAAAGTTTAAGCAAATAGATAGAACCAAATATATACCGTTAATTATTGTCTTTAGCGTGACCTTTTCATGTCAAAGCGTGATAGGTGTACAATTTCATTAAATTATTGAATGAGTTGCGGCAAGACTTGAACCAAGGCCTTCGCTTGCCGTGGTAACATGTTGAACTGGTTGATCTAATTTAAAAGCATAAGCTAGTAGATAAGGCCAAATGTATACTATTTAGATATTGTCTGTCAGGACTATCTTTTTGTGTTGCGGGCAATGTTTTAAGATATGGAAAAGAAAATTGTTCTTTTTGAGTAAGGTGGGGGGGATAATATAATGCTTAATTGGGTTACTAGAAATTCGTTTTACAACAATTATGTAAATTTTAGAAAAAAGGTGATTTTTTTATATCAAATCTAATACTCTTGCATTTTCCCCAGAATAAAAGTACAACTTTCGGACTCTACTCAGGGAACTAGAAGTCCAATAAGGCATTCTAAACAGTTAGGCAGCACTAATGTAAGGATTCAATTGAATTACAAGTAACGTTTTACTAAAGAGTGCATGCTCGATTAATCTTGAATCACTGCAGGGGGAAGGTGTTGCATCCAAAACCAACAAACCCGATGAACTGAACTTCCAGTCTTCATCTAGTGCACCTGAGCTTAACAACCGCACCTCCGGAAGCTCTGAAAATTGGATGGTGCTTTCAGTCTCTGGAGACAAGCCTACACCTCGTTTCAATGTAATATCTTGGTCCTGAATACTGAATTAGATATGATACAGTGATGCCTCGTACTGTCATACAATTTATTCTTTAAATTAGACTTCTCCTAAAATTTGAATATTCTCTAAATAGCATGCAGCAGCAGTCGTTGGGAACAAGATGGTGGTAGTTGGTGGTGAATCTGGAAATGGATTGCTGGACGATGTCCGGGTATCATCCCAATCTTTGCTTTCTCTTTTCTTTTTTGGGACAAAAAATGATGTTACCTTTTCTTCCATTCATTTGTTTTTATTTTCTTAAATGTTAATTTGAATTTTCCTTTTCAGAATAATTCATTTTTTCTCATTTCCTTGTATAATTTTTGCAACATGAAAGTTAGTCTTATGTTGAAGCAGATGAATTTAATCCCTCACTGGTCTTTTTACAGGTACTTAGCTTCGACAGATTTTCCTGGACTACTGCTTCATCAAAGCTGTACCTTTCACCGACCAGTCTTCCCCTAAAAATTCCAGCATGCAAGGGTCATGCTTTGGTATGGGAATACATCCTAGCAGCATTAATATAATATGAATTATCCATGAATTACAGGTCGCATCCTAAACTACGATTCAAATTTTTTACCTCAAAAAGTATTTAAGTAAGCACAATTTATGTGCTTTATTTTGTTGTGTTGATAAACCTAATAATAATTGATAAGCAAATTATAACTAAGATAATATTGAAGTTAACATTACAAATTAATAAATTGCTGTCTTATGTAACAGCTTAAGCTTTTGATGAGGTGGTTGTTAAATACGTAATCAGAGCAACAAAAGGTCACACCATCACTCATCTATGAAAATTTCTCTTGCACCCCATTTGAAGAAAAATGAAAAGTAATACCTGAGATGGCGTCTTAAGATATATAAATATTTAATTTACTCATCTCTATAACGGCTGAAGTTCTTATACTAGGTGGTTATTCAATAGTTAGTGGTATGCACTTTATAGTTTTCCTCCTCATGCTTGAGTGTCTTGATGCTAAGACATGCTTCAGTTTTTCATTCTTGATTAATTAACATTTCATTTATATTGCTGTGGGAGATGTTCAACAATGGAAAGAAAGTCATTTACAAGAAAGGGCCTAATGCTGATATATGCTACATTTGGGAATGTCGAATAGCCTTCTATTACTGGAATATCGATTAACTCGTATTACCGATTTACCCTTCATAGTCCTTGTAACTCTCTTTTCCTAGATGCACCTCAATGTTACTCATGTTGTACGATTCCTCGACCAATCCCACTTGTAATTTGATATACGTTTCTAATCATTCATATGATATTGCTGATAGTCACTTCGGTTACTTTTTAGGTTCCCTGGGGAAAGAAGGTGCTTTTAATTGGAGGCAAGACTGAACCTGTGAGTGACAAAGTCTCAGGTTGGGTTTTTGCTTATCAACAACATTTTTAACTGTTTTTCGTAATCTCTCTCTGGTACATGGTCCAATAAGCCAAATAATTGTTTTTCTTGTATACAGTATGGGCATTTGACATGGAAACAGAATGTTGGTCACTAATGGAAGCGAAGGGAGCCGTTCCGGTAAAATCTCTTCACAATTTAAAAGTTAAAGAAAAATGAAGTATGCCACTGATTATCGAGACATGATATTAGACTCTGCACTTTCTCGAGCCGTGTTGCAGTTTAATATTAAGAACAAACTTCTCTTAATTTTTGTTATTTACCATAATATCGTTGTGGTTTGTGAATGCCTCCACTGGAAGGATGAAGGTTTGATCATGTTATTTGCTTGGGGAAAATAACATTAGAATCCTAGATCAATTTGACATCAATAGTTTTTCATTATGTTGTCAGTCTGTTTTCACTGCATCAAATATTTAATTGAATGTATCATTGAAGCACCCAGTATTAATTACAACTAATGTAATTACAGGTTGCTCGAAGTGGTCATACCATTGTTAAAGCAAACTCTGTTTTAATTTTGTTTGGAGGTGAAGACTCAAAAAGGAGGAAACTTAATGATCTGCATATGTTTGATCTGAAGTCTCTCACCTGGCTCCCTCTTCATTGCACGTAAGTGGCTCTTGGTGTACTTCGTTAAATTTTTTAATTGTTTAAGATCTTCGTAATTCTTGCCAACTTTTCTGATTGTGGTGTTAAATTATGTTTCGTGATTATATGTCGTGTCCTGAATCTATGTGTATTTTGATTCCAATGATATTTTTTCTCGTGTACAGAGGACCAAGACCACCACCAAGATCTAACCACTCTGCGGCCCTTTATGATGACAAAATGCTTTTGATTTTTGGCGGGGCATCAAAATCTCGGACGTTGAATGATTTGTACTCTCTTGATTTTGAGGCGGTTTGTAGACAATTTACACCAGAACTTAACTGAATTATTTTAGTTATGCAGGATTCTTAGTTGTAGCAATCAAATTAACATATAGAAACTCAACATTGTAACACATATACTATTTCCCTCAGATGGTATGGTCAAGAATTAAAGTGCGAGGTTTTCATCCATCTCCTAGAGCTGGTTGTTGCGGAGCACTTTGTGGCACTAAATGGTATATTGCTGGTGGTGGAAGCAGGAAAAAACGTATGTCCTTCCAGCCTACAATTAAATGCTGACTTTTGACTTCGTCTTCAGTTTTTACTATTTTTATCTGCTTAAATATGAAGCTAAACCTATTCAAAATCTCATGGAATCAGTAGTTGACTCTATATATTGCTATTTTTCTGATTGAAAATTGCCTCAATTTTTTTCTTCAGTCGAATTTTAGGAGTCCTGCTGACTCTTATGACCTCCCATTCCCAATTCTTTTCCCCTTTCCAGGTCATGCTGAGACTTTGATATTTGATGTTCTTAAGCTTGAATGGTCTGTTGCTGTTGCATCACCTCCTTCTTCCATAACAACTAACAAGGTTAGATTCGGTTTTCATCCATGATAATTTGTTAACTGTTTCTTAGCCCCTGTTTGATGCCCATTTAAAAGAATTGTTTTGGAGGAAATGAGTTTTGGAATAGTTATATTTTGGAGAATGTGTAGTTAAAAATTATGAAAAGTTGAGTTTACGTACAAAATATTTTATCGTGAGTATTTGTGGTTGAAAATGAGTTTAAAAAAAAAAAAAAAAAAAAGAGGTTTTGGAGAATGGTAGACAAACAGGGCCCTAACTTAAAAATAAAAATAAATTAAATCAATAAATAATAAATTGACAAATAAATAATCACATAACAAAATTATCCCAATACTACAATTAGGAAAAGCCTAAAAGCTTGTCATATCTGCTAATAAGATCTTCAAGAAACTGATCATTTTATTTTTGTATCGTCCGCTTCATAACTACGAGTTTTTTCTTAAAATTTTCCCCATCCTCCATTTTCCCTTCACCTTCCCTATAAATGCAGAAAGAAGCAAACAAAAAGCACGGGACAAATATATAAAAAAAGTGTAGTTACGCGTCGTAGGTCTCATCATGGGTCTTTTGCTGCTGAACATGATTAGCTTGCATGTTAATTTTGCAGTATAGATGTTTCAGTATTGTGCCATCAATACACAGTACATATAATGAATGATCATCCAAGTACACCAAAACTAGTACTCCTTATGGGACTCAATCAATGGAAAAGCAAATTGGAAAGAAGATATAAAATTGATAAACTGATTTCATTTCTAGATTTATGAGAGATGTTAGGATGGGGAGAGCACTATTAGTCTTTTCCAGCCATCTTCTAAAGGAAAAGGTGAGAAGCAAATTGAGAATGTAATAGCCCTTCCTTTCTGCCCAACGTTTGTAGGCACACATGTTAATTAACGTGTATGAGGTAACCAACGTGATGGAACAAATAAGAAGAATCAGGGTTTAAATAATTTAAAATACACTAAAAGGCAAAGTGCACTGTAATAATGGGCATAAGCCAAGGAGTTTCAACATCTGTAGAAGAAAAATAACTTATGAAATAAAAGAGAAGCAACAAGGAAATGGAGATTTAATTGTAGAATGTCATAAAAAATTGTAGTCTCAATAAAAGGACCAAATTTAAATAACCTAAACATTTTGTTCACGACACCTTACCTATTCAATTTCAACATTGATATTCTGGGATTTAAAAATAAAAAGATAAAACCTTGAAGCCAAAATACAAATTCATCCCATTAGGAAAATCACTTTTCAGAAAGACAAAGAATTTCAATTGAAACCTTCAATTCAATGACAAAAGAACCCATCATTCATTCAAAAGTATCTAACTTTTTGTCAAAACAAGTGAAGTTTGATCACTCATGTACTTGTGGATGTCATCATTGAACATGCATATACTTCATTTCTTTGCTGCGTCCATCAGGGATATGGTATATATAGTTCAAAGCAAAGTAAATTTAGGGTAAAGTTGATTCATCGGAGCCAAAAACCAGGTAAAAAAAAAAAAAAAAAAAGCAAAGAGATATTAGTAGTGAAGATTTGAGATTACATAAGAACACTATTGTCATCATTTTGACTAAATGCTTTGTTTCTAGTTTGAAAGAGAAGAAAAAACAGATTCAATCTAATGCATACTGTAGAATTCACCCAATACTAAGGTCAGAGTAAGGAAAAGGATGAACCTGAACATTAAACTGCATTTTTAGTTATTACAGAGAAACTACATATGAACTATGTTATCATACTAGTTTACATACATGGCACATAAGCCACAAGGACCAAAAAGGGTGAACACAATGTCAGAATCAGGTCACCAGCACACCCCCCCGACACAAATTGACATTATTAATTTCAATGAAATTATCAAGAAGACAAATTGTGTATAATCACCATTTCATGGCCATGTTATGTTAGCCATTTTAATTATATATACTGTATACGGTACAATGTCAGATAACTGTAGTTTTCATACTCCAAAATTAGAGAAACCCTCAAGAAAATAACTAAAAGAACATCAATCCATGCACAATATTCCCCCAATCAGAGACAGAGAATATACCACTAGTTCAACAGATAATAAACGACTTGGGCAAACCCCTATCCAGTACCCATTCTTGCAATCAATTCGACAATTACAATATAATAATCTTAGTCAGCGTCAAATAAACACACCCAAAACTGTATACATTAAAGATAGAACTATCATATATATAGACTGAATTTTACCAGGGCACCAGCTAAGATTGGTGGATGGGTCTTTGTCAGCCAAGAAGACGATGAAATTGGATTTGTATTTTGTCGATTCACTTGTAAATTTCTCAAAAACCCCATCAAATGTTGATATTGTTGCTTCCAACGTATTCATCGGCATCTTCTTATCTCCTTTTCTTCTTACAACTTTCAGTAGAGAATCGAATGCTGTCTCTGTGGCTTCTGGGATATAAATAGAAGAAGATATATAGAAGATCTCTAGGCCCAGTAAGCACAATATAAAGGGAAGTCCATAAAGAACAGATTTAGTCATTGAAAAAAAATCAAGGTTTTATGTATGTTTCAGTATGCTAATTTCAAGAATGAATGGACATTTCCCCCATTGCCTCATAGGGTACGGCAATATTTTTCATTATTGGAAAAAATTCAAATAAACTTATTTCTGGTGTGAAATTTTATAATTTGAGCATTTTGGTTTTTTTTTTTTTTTTAAATGGAGAAGTCATTCTCTTCGAATAAAATAGGTTAACTTTATATAAGAAAATTGTGTAATTAACTGGATACCAATAAGAAAAAAAAAATAGGGATTCTGGAAATTCTATTCCTTCTCCACCAACGACAATTTTTGATGACTAAATACTTCAAAATTTGCAGAATTGTGGATCGAGTTCAGGTTAAAAAATGATTTTAAATAATTTTTTCTTCATTAAAAAAATGTGACTTCAGACATGGAAACAAGTTCTGATCTTTTGTAGGGAATTTTCCAATTTGAGAGTCTTTTCTTGATATGGGTTGCTAAGGAAATTTTTCAATTTGTTGTTGTTAGAGGACGTTTTTCAATTATTCTTGATATTCTTATTTTCCCAAAAAAAAAAAAAAAAAAAAAGTTAACAATAGGAATAATCGTCAAACGAACCAAAGGTAGTATTTTCCAGGTGAGAAAATTAGGGGAAATCATGGTTTAAGATTTCATTACCATTAATCAGGTCATTACAAATTTTTTTCAAAAATCAAGTGTTAAATATGGTACTATATTTATGTAATTATAAAATAATACACGTGTAGTAAGTATGTATATTATCAAACTAATCCCGAATTTAAAGGTATTATCATCGTCATTATTGAATTTCAAAATCACAGAACAATTGGAAAGAGAATGTGTGGTTATCAATTGACGGATATTTTACAATCACATTCAATGTTTTCCTTTGGCCCTAAATGGAACTTTCTCCTATGAAATCAAGTCATAGTGTTCGCACAAAATTACAATTTCTAAAGATACATATTTTAGGTCACGTTTTTAATTTGTACATGCTAACTGGAAACTATAGAATGTATTAGGCTTAATATAGGTGACAAAAGAATGTCATTTCTAACGACAATCATAGTCATACAACCTTATAAGTCACAATCACACAACTTAATGGGCCACAACCATATATAACGTATTAAAATAATTATTCAATTCTCTACTTCACCAATAAATTGAAAAACAGTTTAGAAATTGTGACGACAAGAAGAAAATAATTATGATTTATCTTTTTGGTAAAATCGCGACATGGACGTGCGAGATTCTATTTTTTTGTTTTAAGATGTGTGAGAACGTTAGGGAGGAAGGTGTATAACTGATTTAACTTTTTTTTCGTAAGCTATAATACGAGAGACAATATGCTCAATTATCCTTTAATAACTCTCAATTTCTGTCACGTTATTCTCTCATATAAATACATATGTAGGTAATTTTTAGGAAATATAATACTGATTTTTGACCTGATTTTTGAAAATTTTCTACAAGTTTTATATTTTTGAAAATGAAATCTTAGAGTACAATAGTTATGATTTTTCTTTTTTCAGATTACAAGGTTAGAGTGAGNAGTTTTATATTTTTGAAAATGAAATCTTAGAGTACAATAGTTATGATTTTTCTTTTTTCAGATTACAAGGTTAGAGTGAGTGTCTAACCTAAGCCCCCGTTTGGTCATTATTTCTTAAAAAAAAAAAAGTTTTAAATAGTATTTTTAGGAGAATATGTGGTTAAAAGATATAATTTTTTTTTTGAATTTACACGCAGAATAACTTATTGTGTAAATGTGTAATTAAAAATGATCATATAGCAAAAAGAGTTTTAAAACAATAGACACCAAATATGAGCTATTTTTCTCCTTTTTATTTTAGATTTAAATTTTAAAAAATAAAAATGAAATAATAAAACAAAGAATCGAACGTATTTGGGGCCGTGACAATGTCAACGCTAGACAGTTGATTAGTTGAGTTGTCTAACCAACCAACCATATCGTAAAAAATGAATCTACCCTTAGAACACTTCAAAGTTCGATTATGTTATATGTATATAATGATTTACACAATTATTTATATATACATGATATGATGAGATATGATTGAATCGAAATTTTTTCAACCAAACAAGAAAAAATCG
>CAIGRN010140749.1:0-10114 GCA_903798345.1 Fraxinus anomala
TGATTGTATGTTTTTGTTTTGAGTTCGTTGATCATTTTGTTCATGATTCAAATTTAGTTTCTATTTTGATAATTTGAAAGTATTTCAAATTGTTCGAAAAATAAATTTTCATTCTAGAAATAACATCTATAATCTGGTAAATTGATGAATTTTGATTGAAAATGATAGTAGTTTAGCTTCGTAAATATAAAAATTAATAATATTATTAAATAGATTATAGGAATGTAAATTAGGGAGACAATTTCTACTTTCTAGTTATTTTTTGTAACTTTTGTGTGTGGTGTGGTTGCATTCTGTTCGAAAAATTATATTATGCTATAGTGTTATATATTAATAAGAAATGAATTATAAGAAAGTTTAGTGATCATATATTTTTGTATTGAAGAATATGATATAATATTATTATGAATTTTTAATAGTTATGGAAATTATTATAGATTTGTTTATCTACAATACAAGTGGTATTATAAATTATTTTTTTCAAAAAGGTTTTATAATGTGCAATAAAATCTAAATCAGAAGAGTTGCATGAACCATTTTTTAATTTGGAGATTCTTGACAGGTAAGGATACAATAATTTCATTGCGCTTATTTGATAATTTTTTTTTTTACTTCTAAACTGATCAAATTTTAATTTTAATTATACATTTATATACTCACAATTTTTATCTATTGCACATTTTATCAATTTTAATCAAAAAGTGACAAAACGGCAAATAACTCCTTAATCTTATTTTTGCCCTACTTGCAAAATTTAATGCAATAAACTTAATATGATTAAAACAATTTCACGCATCTCTCTAATTTCTGTTTTTGACATTATTGATAATGAATAAAAACGTATCTTCATTGGTAAAAAATAAAATTATATGGGACGCTACTTGTTTGGGAAAATAGATTAGTTACACATAAAATAATATTATTAACAGAGAAACAATTTAAAACTGATAATAACTACTTTCGAACAAGTGAAAAAAAAAATTGATTTATGTGAAAGGAAGAATTGAATTGTGCAACAGAAAGAAAATAACGAAATTTTTGGACGATAAAAGATAGATTCAGAGTTTGTGCGAGTCGTCTAAGGATTTCATATGTTGGGAAAAATTTTGGGAATTTTATGCAGACAACGAAGGGAGAGAGAGAGAGAGAGAGAGAGAGAGAGAGAGCGAGAGCGAGCGAGCGCATAAACCATTTTAGAGCTCAGATCTCTATATAAAAAATATGAATCAAATAAAATATGAGAGAAATATAAATGTACAGTACCGTTATGATGGACAAAAATCAGTGCAAGTGAAGTTCTAAATATCTCTGACACGAATTTTAAGGTTTTGTCAGATGTAATTAATTTGGTTTTTTCCTAATTTAAGCTATGCCAAACATGCACTTAATTAGAATGTTGAACTTTCTTGTGAAGGCTCCAATTCAATGAAAATTACAGCAGTGGAATATGCACGCAGATTCAATAGACTTTCAAAATCAATGCAATCACAAATATACGCTTGCAAACGATTGAAACACTATGGCAATCAAGTTGAAGCTATTAATGTGGCATGAAATTTTGCAAACTCGGCTTCTTTCATTTTGCAATTACAATAAATACCTAATGAAGAAGAAATGCAACGAGTCGTCATTTCCAATTGATTTTTCGTGTCCAGATACTCCATCGTTAACAAGGGCTACACACTTTAAAAATGTTAACATCATAAAGGTGATAAAGGCTGTATATCATTTAACAATGTCTATGTGAATTCACAGCTCAGGTAATTCAAATAAGGGTATACCATGAAACCTTGAATAGTTACTCCACCATGGAATGACAGACACCGTGTGGCTACTGAACAAGTAAGAATTCGACAAAGTTTTAAAGTTACACTGAGAAGAGTCAAACTGAGGCATGACAAGCTAATTACATCTCTGATCATTCATCTCCCCTCCAGCAGTTGACCATCATTTGAACTCTCCACAAGAAGAGGACTAATAGAAATTCAATGGATGCACACACATCAGTAGGAAATAAATAAAACAGAGTGAAAAAAGTAATTGTTAGAAGTGAAAAGAAATTAAAAGAGAATAAATTTGTCCACCTCAATTCCTATCATCACTCTTCAAACTCGTGCATGTGATCTAACAGATAGTTTGCAGCCAGCTCCTCATTCTTGTTGCAAGCGAAGAACACCTGCAGCACGAGAGCTCGATCAAACCCCATTGCTTCAAGCTGGCAAAAAAGGGAAAAAAGTCACCATGATTAGTAGCTATCAGAATTGACAACATAATCCATTGTATTTGTATATGTGATTGTAGTATATATTATATTTGGCCTAATAAAGCAGATAAGGCATCAATTTTGGTTCCCAGGTGGAAAATGCCAAAAAAAATGTCCACCCCTACTCCATCTTCCAAGTCTATGTTTTATGTTTATGAACAAAGTTACTTATAGCCCCTATTTGATCCACATTAAAATTTTCATTCTTATTCTTCTACTCATTTTCAACTATACATTCTTCAATAAAATAATATTTTCCATCACATCAATAACTTTTCCTTCTTTTCAATCACACATTCTCCATCAATCTACTATTCCAAAATACATTTTTCCAAAATGTGGTTCAAACACACCCATATTACAAGATGAGTCCCCTTTGTCAACACTTACGTCTGACTTACAGGGGTGCATGCCTCAATGAATAAGCCTGCGGGTTGAGGCATGCACTCCTTACTCTTGCCCTCTTTTGGGGCTTTGAGGTTTGCACTCCTTAAAGGTGAAGAAGCCAGCCATGCAACAAAGTTTATTACGATTGAAAGTTTTTGTTTCTTTGATTCTTGAATACTTTATTGGGTTATGTTAAGGGTTTGCCCTTGCTTCATCAGCACTGAACCTTTTCAAACACTGCGTGCCCTAACCCATTTTATATTTCTAGGTGTAAATTAGATTGTAATATTTAGCTCCTATTTGATTTGGCTAAAAATCATATTTTTAGTAGATTTTGACGAAGTTGATGAAATGCATGGTTAAAAGGTTGATAAAAAGTTGTGGGTCGCACAAAATTTGTGATTGAAAATGAGTTTGGAAACAAATGAGTTTTAAAAAATTAGGGCCAAACATGAGCTTAATATATTTTATTACCGATCTTTTTCAAATGGTTAATGGTTTAGTACAAGTTCGAAGTGGTATTTTCTATAATTTTTTAATAAAAAATAGTTAATGTCAAGGCTTACTCCTCACCATACCCAATTTGGCCTCTTAAACACCAATTCCAAATAAAATCTTCAGAAATCAAATTAGATGGAAGGCATGTTCGCACTTACCCGTTCTATGGCTTCACGTTCCTCAGGTGTCACTGTTAATGCCTGTGGCATCGCCCCAGCAAGCTGCCCCGGTATGTTACTGATATGGCATCAAGATCAAAACAGAATATTAATATGACAACTTTTCCACAGGGCCAACACACATCAAATGTCTAAGTAAAAGAACAAACTTAAGGGTACCCTTCTCCGCCTTCAACAGGCTCATTGATCAAGCGCAGGAAATCAGCCTGGTGCTCTTGAATCAGTCTCACTAACTGAGGGTTCTGCTTTCCTAGCTCCTGAAGCATGGGCTGTCAATGAAAGCAAGAATGTCATGGGTCTTTGCAACAAACCTACCTTACTAATAAGTTTAGAGAGAACAGATGGCTAAGATGGAAGGCTATAAACCTGCAAGATTTGTGGATTCGCTTGCACCATTGCTCGAAGGGCTTGGAACTGAAGCAACAAATAAGAAACAAAATATTTAACTACTCAAGTCACAGAAAACAGATTCTCTTATTCATTTCCCAGTTTATTATTACTCATTTCTTTCTCTTTTCTTCTCCTCCCTTTCTCTTCCTTTACGGGTTTTCTTTTTTCTTTTTTTTTTGTTTGGGAAAGCAGCAATGGTGTTAGAGACATAGTTGGAACTGTACTTGTGGACTATTGCGTAGAAAATCTAGGTTGGTCGCGCCACTAGCATTTGGACCCATGCTTGGAAGACCCTATTACAAAAGAATTTTTGTATGTCACCCCAAAATTCATAATGAATTGAATATACAGCAGCAATGACAAATCATAAACCTGTGGAAAAAGATCTAGAGGATTTGCATTTGGCCCAGTTGAAGGAACAAGTCCTGGTTGTGAAGTTTGCTGAGGCTGAGCAGACACATTAGGAACCTGATCGGTAGGTGCACTTCCAGCTGTAGGTGGAACTTCCACTGGCTCGGGAATACCCTAATATTTACATTTCAAATGGGAGTAATGAGGAAAGAGATATAATGGCCTGAACAACAATGCATGAACATGCAGATATGCAACATCTACAAAATTACTCAAACCTCAACAAGAGATTTCAAGTGATGATACTTATGATGGTTTAACAGGTAATGTTAACAAGTAATAATAAAAGAGCTACTGGTAAAAACACGCACTTATTTCTCTCGACAGAACAAGCCTAAGAAAGATGTAAATTTCTATTCTCCTTTGAAAATATTCATGGAGAGTTGACACTGAAAAAAGTTTAAGAAATAGATTTTCCTCTAGTTCAACAGGATATCAACTCTTTTAGTTGTTGCACATTAAAGTCTCTACTTTTGACAGTGAAAAGGAATGTCCAGTCAAATGCACAGTCCTTTTGTTAAACTATAAGGGTGAGTTCAGGCCGTATAAGGAAGTTAGTATAAATTATAATGGATAATACTAGGCAGATGGTAATATGGTGGAAGGTGGATAGGTTTTCATTTGCAGTGTTAACCATATAACATAATGCAGAGGTCGGAAGTGGGTTTAAGCTAGATAAGAGAAGATATAGGAAATGACATTCTTTTAGATCAAAAATCAAAGCCCATCCATCTTAATACACCATAATATCCATCATAATTTTATACTAATTCCTCATAATTTTATAACCCACCATCTATCTATTAATATCCATTATAATTTTATACAATATTCCATATAATGTCTAATCCACTAACCTAAGTGTATTTTTATGTTGAAACTAAAATATGTTAATTACACGAGATTGCATATAAAAGTAAAAGATCTTCTGATTAATGAAAATTTAAAATTAATGTGCCATATAATTAATACTTTTTCAATCTCCCCATATTATTATTCTCAGAAAAATCATGTGATGAATTGAAATTTATCTTCACACTTGACATTGCATCTTATCCTCCTATCCATAAACAACTCCAGGAAAAAAATAAACATATATACACCTGCTTTGCATGATAATACAGATTTAGCGACTCAGAGAGTGCAACATGCAGTCAATTAAATGCTAAAACATATTGTAAACAAATGAATAAAATAACCGATTGAGTACTTCTCCATTTATGTAGATCTCATTTTATAAAAAGCATCAAAGAAAGAATTATGTGCATATAAAAATAGCAGGTAGATACACTCACTGAATATAAATATTCAACTGCTCTCTCTGGGTTGTTGTAAGCTGCACGAAGAGCTCGGACAACTGTCTCTCTGTCCCAACTTCCCCCACCCATATCAAGAATCTGCTGGACCGCTCCCTCGAGGTTGTTACCAGCAACAAGATTAGATGCAGCTTGGTCATATACATCTGACCTGATATCATAAAAGCTATCGACTGTCAAATGAAAATTGCAACAAAAAAAAAATATGCACATAAATTTCCACTTGAGAAGAGTTACGCACACAGCACTGGCAGCTGGAGTGGGAGCGGGAGCAGGAATGGGAATGGGAACAGGTGCAGGTGCAGGTGCAGGTGCAGGCCTGCAATCATTAATGGGTTGGGAATACATTAAACCAATTACCCCACCATACATGTACATATAAAGTGTGGAATTGGTGTAGGGAATGGGAAGGGCGAGAGCATAGTGCTTGACAAACTCCTATGCACAATAAACAGTGCAGGAAATGCAAAACTCACGTTGTTGAGGGAACTTGAGAAGTAGTTGATGCTGGTGTAGTAGGAGGTGGAGCGCTCGCCTGTTGAGCCTACAAGGAGGGAGAAACCTTTCAGATACATCCCAATCGACAAAAAATTTCAATAAAATGATTAGAATGAACAAAATTCACCGTAAAAGAGAAAAAAAAATAAAAAAAATTCATGATAATGTATTCATTGTTTACAGATGGATAACTAAAAGGTGTTCAATCAAGTAGGAAAAAAAATGCAAAAAAGACGCAACAATATTTTGCGAGCTGAAAATGTAAAAACTTATAAACAATTTTTTGACCTATAGTTTGGGCAACAGTCAGAAAAAGGAAAGAAAGTCGCTTCATATCATAAATTTCTAAGGCATTAATTTCACAATTGTATGTAGGGTGCGTTTGAGCCCCATGTGTTGAACGAATGAGTTTGTAATAGTAATTTTTTTGGAGAATGCATGGTCAAGAAGTAAGGAATAAATTTTGGTTTACGTGTAAAATTATTTTAGTGGAAGAATGTATGGTTGAAAATAAGTTTGGTTTTATATAATGGGGCTCAAATAGGGGCGTATTGATTATGAAAGTTGTATCTGGCATAGATGCTCATCGTGGTTCATATAAAAGGCAAGAAATTGTGGCAATTTAGTATGGTAATTATCCCTCTCACTGATCTAGACAAGACTTAAGGTCATAAAGCAATCCTTTAGAGGCCATTTATACAAATAAATGGTGAAGCCATCTGCTATCTAGTCGACTGTTCGAAAATCACTGGAATATTCACAAATCAGACTAGAAATCATGAACATGGGAAATGTATAATGGCACTAACAGAAAATGATATGCACATTCAAAGGCATTGTAAATAAGATGGTTTTAATGAGATTACCAAATTTATAAATGATTTTAAAGAATGAGTAAACAGTCATTCAATTTTGTATCTAGGTCTATGAAGCTAGTGCCGGACACACCAATTCACAATTTGTCAAAAAAGTACCGACGCAATACGTCACCGACACGTTGATTAAAATAATATTTGGTTTTAAACACGTAGTTTATTTTATTTTATTTTTAACTGGTTAAAATGAAATTTTGAAATTAAAAAAAGTTTTTTGACTTTTTAACCTTGTTGACCAATATATTTTAGAAAGTGCCGTCTTTCATTTGAATCATTTTTAAAAGAAATCGTACAACTTAATAATAAAAGGGGTGTTTGGCTTTCTCTAACTGGTCTTAAAAAAATGAACAAATATAGAAGTCAAACTAGGGTGGGTTTGCTTTTGAGGGTCCGCTGTTTGAGGAGAGAGAGAAACCCATGACCAGCCAAGATGAAAGGTGACAACACAGCTCCGTTGAAGAAAAAATTAGCCAGGAAGGAGAAGATGAAGAAATTCACCATTATTATGCTTTTAACTAGCGATTTTCATTCTCATTAGCTAAGTTTTTCTTTTTCAGTAATTTTTGTTGTTCTTCTTCTTCACTTCGGCGTATTAATGAGAACAATGGTAAGTTCCAATCAAATAAACAGCATAAGCAGACCACAAATTAATATATAAATAATAACATAGCAAATGTTATTTGTTGTTACCGTTGCAGCAGGTGCAGTTGATGTGGTTGAACCTTCACCTGGAGAGCTCTTGTTCTGAAATGTGTCATTGTAAAAAATTTCAAGATCTATTACAAAATTTGTAACAGCTACTATTGACTCAAAAGAGGTAGAGTCAAAAGCATCAAAGAACTTCTCAAAAGGAATAACCAAGATGAAACCAAAGGCAGTATCCAGGCAACAAGATCTGGATATGAACAAGCACAAGCCTCCAGATTGGGTCCCCATGAAGCTACCAATTATGGGAGGCAGAGGCGCTACTTCCTAGAGGTTTTGCGTAACGATGTGTATAGTCATGCATGGATGGTGGTTGCTGTAGATTGATGAATGGGGCTATGAGGATTCGCCTGCTGGCTTTGGTGGTTGATTGGTCCGGCATGAAGTGCTGCTATTGAGCTGAAATTCGGGCTAGGCTAATAAGTGGTGGAATGATGGATCATATTAAGGAAACATTTTTTATTATTTGGCTGGGAGAATTTGGACTTTGGACTGTTGAACTTCGGTGCAAGCAAATCTATTTTTTATTATTGAACAATACCATCAAAAGTAACTTTCTTCGTTAAACAGTGGCATGACTGTAGCCTTTTGTAACTTCAGAACAGAGTTGTGAACTGTAGCCTGTCTATAATTCTTTTTTATTTTCAACTTGTTTCATTGAAAAAGGTTCAGTCTGCTAAAAAAGTAAGCTTTGATAACAATTAATGGAGTACAGCAAGAGAGAAAACAGAAAGAGAAGGGAAGAACCTTTAAAAAGAATAACAAAGAAGACAACAATTATCACTAAATATAACAGATCAAGGAATAACTTATTCAACAAGGCTAGTCCTACTTGTATGAAACATTCATACCAATGCAAGGAAAGTTACCAAAATAACAAATTGGCAAATTTCAAATGTTAGCAACAACAATTACAAGAAGAAAATTAATAAAAATATACAATTTATTGTCATGTCAATCAGCATATAATTTGGCATGTGATCTTCCACAATAGGAAGGTAATTGCCTCACTAGGAATGTAATCTCCATCACCTTCCTATCAGCTAAAGCTTCCTAGAGCAAAGTTCACCTATTGATATGCATATGAATCAAACATGATCTAAATTCTTAGCCTCTCTACTAATTCCATTCATTAATTCTGTGTTCAACACAAAACAAAAGATAGGGAAATGTGCATCATTAACAATTTAGGGCCCTTGCTTCACAGAACTAACATTACAATTGTAAAAGCTGGCGTAGCATGCAAAAAGTAAATTCAATTTGAGAATATCATCTTCAGAAGGTGGTGAACCCACGCGCCTTCACAGGCATAAAATGAAGAATTCATATTTCTGGATTGTCTAACGGTTCCTGCTGAAAACCTTCAGGCCATAAAATAGATTGCAAACACCAAGAGGCATAAATCCAAACAAAAAGATTAAATGTACTCGAAATGAAGAAGAAAATGAAACTAAATTGGCTATAAAATAGTGATCTGAAGGTATACACAGATTATATCATCTCATGCTTACAGTAACAAGCAACATAACAACTTTTACCTTTGTAAGCATGATGACAACAAAACTATTCTCGGCAACTTTATTTTCTTCCAGTGTTGTGCCATCCTTGAGAACTTTTCCTTGATGTATAAGCATCTGTTGTGCAGCAGGATAAACATCTGATCCTTGAGCAGTTTCTATGGTTTTCTTCACATCTTTAACCTGCGGAATAAAAGAAATGATTCAGCAAACGTAAAATGCCCATAATTTGAGAAAACGCAGGCTATCAGTCCACCATAAAATTTAAGACCACATATTTCCAATAGTTATTTGACAAATATCAGCAAACTCTCTCTCTCTCTCTCTCTCTCTCTCTCTAAGCTCAAACTGAGCACCACACCACACTCTACACAAAGGAAACTCCTATGAATATTTTGTTTTATATAATAGAATGCCACAGAAGTGAAGAACCTAGCCTTTGTCTTCTTCTGAATAATATATCTAAAAATGCTCCAACTGAATTCAGCTCTACTTCACACTCAATCAGATTTTATAAATATCAATGAGCCATGATTTAGCATCATCTCAAAAGTCAAAGCAATACACACTCGTCCACATAAAGTAATGTTATTTTAATTCTTTGATAGCAATAAATTAACAAATAAAAGCTTTCACAATTCAATCCCACAGTATTAATAGATAAAATAAAATAAAAGACAATTCAACAGCAGACAATATTGACATGAATTGGAAGATCCATGTCCTGATTCAACAATTTGAACCTTGAGAAAAACTGCCAAAAATTTAAATTAGTTGCAGGTGGGGGAACCTCAGAGCATATATTAAAAAATAGGAAAGAAAAAAATTAAAATATCTGTGTAACAAGCATTAAGGGTGTTTTGAGTCACATTATTTTGGAAGAATATATTCTGGAATAGTGGATTGATGGAGAATTTGTCGTTGAAAAAGAATGAAAAGTTATTGATGTGATAGAAAATATTATTTTATTGAAGAATGTGTGGTTGAAAATAAGTAGAAGAATGAAATTTTTAATGAGGCTCAAACAGGGACTTAGTGGCAATAGTAGTGAACATTTTTCTATCAGCTATCACTG
>CAIGRN010140758.1:0-14195 GCA_903798345.1 Fraxinus anomala
TTGATCCACTGATGCTCTTACTGTGTTTGTTTTCGATGTCTTACTCAATGATGGAAGATGTGTCGATTGGAGAAACTGCTTTCCATAAATTTCCTTTCTCAAACTTGTTCGAGTGCTGTTTGTAGATAATCCGTTTCCCACTACACATGCCGATGTTGCAGCCATTTTGAATTCCTCTGCATAATATAAACTTTTCAAATCCATAAAAATACTCAAGGCATACATCACAAGATCATTAATTAAACTTTCACAATATTTTACAGATATATTTATTAAGAGGTCCAATGTCATTGCCAAAATGAAAAGGCACAAAGACACAGTATTTGATTAACCACAAACTTTTGAATGTTAATACATCCCTAAAACTATATTAAAAACTGTTGGAATTTGGGTGTGACCCGAATTCTTTGTTGAAATAATTAAAGAATTCTAATTGAAATGCACGTCATGAAGAATTCAAGTTTAGAATGCTATTGGAGTCATATGTCAAGTTGAATTTCTACTTTGTAAGCCCATTGGAAGTTGGAATTTGAATTGAACTTGAAGAGGTTAAAATCATGGACCGGGAAGAAAAGTCGCCGCATTTTCGCTAGCATGGCGCTAGACGGACGCTCTAGCGAGGCCGGTAGAAAAACACTCGAGACTTTGTCGCCCGCCCGCCTGTCGCTCGAGCGACAGTGTTATCCGGCTCATTTTGCGTTTTAAAATATTTTTGGTATTCTACTTCAACTACAACTCATCTATTAGGGTTTTAGACATCCCTTACATGTTTCCATATAAATATTAGGCTCTTCTATACAATTTTATTATGTGAGATATATAATTACTAGTTTTTAAAATCATTGTAATTTTTCTCTCTTAGTCTTGAATTCATAAAATCTCTTAATTCCTCTAACATATTCTTGTTTTTTTTAATTCTTGATCTAATACAGTTCCGTAAGAATGCAGGGTTTGATTTGTTCGAAGTTTTTGTTCGTGATGTCTACCATGAAATATGACACTCCACTTTTGGATCGAAGCACTAGATTTTTGCTATGACGGGTTAAAATGCAAGCAATACTCGCACAACAGGATTTGGATGATGCATAGATGAGTATTGACAGGATACCGGCAACTTTGACCGCGGATGAGAAATTACGGAAGGATAAAAGGGCAGTTTCTCACATTCATCTTCGTCTATCAAATTCCATTCTTTAGGACGTTTTGAAGGAGAGGTCAGCATCTGCTTTATGGTTAAAGTTGGAGCAATTGTGCATGATAAAGAGTCTTACAAGCAAATTGCATCTCAAGCAGCGATTATACTCATCGCATGGTAGGAGGATCACTGGAAGATCACCTGACTGTATTTAAAGAGATCGTCGCTGATCTGAAAACTTTAGAAGTAAAGTATGATGAAGAAGATTTGGCTTTGATTCTATTATGTTCGTTGCCCGTTTTGTTTTCTTCATTTAGAGACACGATCTTGTATAATCGTGATACTCTCACATTGGGGAGGTGTATGATGCTTTATTCTTAAAAGAGAAGATGAAGTATCTGGTTTCAGAGGTCAGAGATAGAGAAGACCTATTAGAGGTAAAATATGATGAAAATTTTTTGACCTTAATCCTTTTGTGATCGCTGCCCGCTTCGGTTAAAGACACGATCTTGTATAATCGTGATACTCTCACTATAGAGGTGGTGTATGATACTTTGTATTCAAAAAAGAAGATGAAGTATCTGGTTTCTGAGGCTAGAGATGAAACTGGCCTTGTTGCTCACGATAGTTTTGAAAGGGACTGATCGAAGTCGAAGTTTAGTAATCAAATTTGTAACTACTGCAAGAAGAAATGGCACTTGAAGAAGGATTGCTACAAATTGTAGAATAAAGAAATGATGACTGCAAGTAGAAATTCAGATATTTCAGGCAAAGCATACCTTGCGAAGAACATTGATGGAGATCTCTTGACTATTTCTGAGGTCGAATCTAAATCAGAGGAGGATTGGATTCTTGATTCAACATGTGTGTTTCATATGTGTCCTAATAAGAACTTGTTTGCTACATATGAAATAATTTCCAAAGGTGTCGTGGTTGTGGGAAACAACGCACCTTGTCGGGTTGCTGGAATTGATACAGTCAGACTGAAGCTTTTGGATTGGACAATTAGAACACTTAACCAGGTTCGACATGTTCCAGATTTGAAGAAGAATCTTATCTCATTGTCTATTCATGATTCAAAAGGTTATGAGTTCTTTGGTGGAGGTGGAGCTCTGAAGGTTTGTAAGGGTGCCCAGGTCTTGATTCAAAAGGTTATGAGTTCTTTGGTAGAGGTGGAGCTTTGAAGGTTTGTAAGGGTGCCCAGGTTGTATTGGAGGGACAAAAAAGGTCTTAGTTATATATCTTACAGGGACGTGCAGAATTTGGAAAAGTCAGTCAGCACAAGTTCAGTACCGTGGTGGACATTCAGTTTGGTACAATACCTTTAGGAGATCATAAATGGTTAGATTTGAAGAATACAGCTAAGTGGAGTTTCGAAGATTTGCATAATGCCGCTTTGCCGCCATCACCTGCGGCGCCATTGTATTCAGTTGCTAAGGACTGACCAGTGAAAAAAGGTATGTGGTTGCTGATTTTGTTGAACATGCTTTAAGTGGAGTAGAAGGTGTACAATCTAACAATGAGCCTTCTGTAAAAATATTTGGTATTAATTCTGTTTTGGGGTGTGATACAGCCCATTTTTGTTAATTTAAAATCATTATTATTTTTTTTGGGAATTTGAGGTAATTCTGCAGAGTAGTGTTTGGATTAATTGGAAGAGGTGGAGCAATGTGTTTTATTGGATAAATTAATTTTTTGGTTATTGTTGAAGAAGTCAGTTCTTTTCTTGATGAAATTCACGTCAAGATGGAGATTGTTGGAATTTGGGTGTGACCCGAATTCTTTGTTGAAGTAATTAAATAATTCTAATTGAAGTGCACGTCATAAAGAATTCAAGTTTGGAATGTTATTGGAGTCCTATGTCAAGTAGAAGTTCTACTTTGAAAGCCCATTGAGAATTGGAATTTATTGGACTTGAAGAGATTAAAATTATGGACCGGGAAGAAAAGTCGCCGGATTTTCGCTAGCATGACACTAGACGAATGCTCGAGCGATGCAGGCAAAAAAACACCCGAGACTTTGTTGCCCGCCTGTCGCTATCCCGTCACTCGAGCAACGGGACTGTCGCCCGCCTGTCGCTCGAGTGACAATGTTATCGACCCAAGCCCGTTTCACATTTTAATATGTTTTTGACATTCTACTTCAACTACAACTCATCTATTAGGGTTTTGGACGTCCCCTATGTTTCCCTATAAATATTAAGCTCTTCTATACAATTTTCTGTGAGATATATGATTACTAACTTTTAGGATCATTGTAATTTTTTTCTTATTCTTGAGTCAATAAAATCTCCTAATTCATCTGTCATATTCTTGTTTTCTTTATTCTTTTGTTCTTAATATAATACTTCATATTTGCCATATAACTTCAACATCTCAATCCGATGATTGGTGTCACAACAAGTAGTATCAATTCTAACAAAAATAATTATCTACAGTGCATGAAAAAAAAATATCAGAATCTTTTATATTAAGGGTGTGTTTGAGACAAATTATTTTGAAAGAATGTATTTTGGAATAGTAGATTGATAGAGAATGTGTGGTTGAAAAAAAAGGAAAAATTATTAATGTGATGGAAAATATTATTTTATTAAAGAATGTGTGATTGAATATGAGTAGAAATATGAAAATGAAAATTTTAATGTGACTCAAACAGGAGCTAATTAAGCAACTTATGGCCAACAAAAACATTCAAATCGTAGTCAACTTGTACAATTTAGATTGAATATGAAACAAGAACGTTCACAATTATCGGATCTCCACTTTAAACATATATATATATATATATATATATATATAATCTAGTAATTATTTTTTACTATAAAATTAGAAAGGGAAAAATAAATCCCCCAACTTAAAATTAATCAACATCGATTTCCTCTCCCCGCTAATTTCACATTACTTGTTCTACTGCTTTGACACCCAAAAAAACAAAAAAGGAACCGAGCTTAATTCTTGTGAAAACCGCCCAATTAAGCATACGCAATGACGATTCCAAGCTTTATTTATTATAGTTATCTCCAGTTAGTCCAAACCAAGAAGATCTTGAGATTCAATGACATCAAATTATCGAGCTTTACTAATTCAGCTACAGAACTATGCCTAATTCTTGTGCAAAAAACCGACTAAACGAATAATTAAAACAAATTAACTTCATTATGATAAAATCAAACTAAATTGATTGTTTTATAATCTCCAAATAGTCGAACCCACAAAAATTCTTGAGTTTCAATGACATAAATTATCAATCTTTACCAGTTCAGCTACAGAAATGAGCTTTATTCTACGACTAAACAAACAATTTAAAAAATGAACTTCAATAATAAAAATAATAAATAAAATTAAAAAAAACTCTCTACAAATTCCGAAGCATACCTGTAAAGAGATGATTATTCAGAGCCAAGAGTGGCGAAGGAAAATAATTGAACTGGTTTGCTTTTTACAGGAGGTAAAGTAATTTAGAGGTAATGGATGTGGTTTGGAAGTAATGTACGTGGCATTTTTGTAATTGTATATTTTACTTGTGCAAGATTTTTTTGCCCCCTCTAGGAATTTGGCATTTTGTGTTACATTTTTCAATAATTTGGGACTTTGGTAGGCTATGAGGTCAAATTAGATCTTCATTTATTTGTTAATTTGAACATTTTTTTGTGGTGAGTTTCTTGGATATTGACTTGAGGATGACATAAGAATTGCTCGTGTTGTGTAAATATTGGTAGATTGTGTTTCAACATTATTCACAGAGATACATCAATCAAAGCTAGTAATAATAGGCACAAATTATTTTCCTACAATAATGAAAAATAGAAATGCATAAACCATAATTCACTTTAATTGCTCAAATCATTTAAGAATCCATTAGTTTATCATTTATAAAAGGGGTAGCAGCTTGTCAGCACGTCGGCTCGTGAGAGCCCAATCCATGAACGTAACTCTGTTTGGACACCATTTCTCCTCCCAAAATGCATTTTTATATCACATCAAGTGGGCCACCTTGAATGACACGAGTGGTATTACTTTGTGATATTTGTAGCAATTTTTCCCTTTTTGCCCTTATTTTGTTCTTGTGCATTTTTGTCCATTTGACAACTCTTGATTGGAAAAGGGCAATTGTAAAAATGTAGAGTCAAAAGACTTCAATTGGTACAGTTAATAGTCAAATTTGTGTAAGATGAAATGGAGTCATTTTGTTTGCAACAATCAATTTTCTTCTAAAAATGAGGACAAAATGCGCACCAAACAGGGCTTAATAAAAGAAAATTAGATTTGCTCTTGAACCCCACGAGGTTTAGTTGTTGAGCTCATCACAATTAACCCACACGTGTCCCATGAGTCAAGCAAAGTTGAGATTGGCAATTAAAGCTCGTGGGTTTCGGAACCCGTTTTATTTTCCATATTTGATTACCTTACTTTATATAATTTATTTGATTTTCTATAATCTCTTTAAAAAGAAAAAGAAGAATTGAAAAGCTCAAGGGCCAACCTAGCTCGGCTCATGATGGGCAGGCCCTTGGTCAACAAGCCGATCCCTCCCGTCTAATTGGAAGCTCGACTTGGTCCATGGGTGGCCATATTCATAAAATTGAGATGGAGGTAGTGCAACATGAACTGTCAAATATAGTGAAACGAAAGAATAGCGCGGCAAAAGAGTTTAAAATGAATTAACTCTACAATTGAATACTTTTTGTATAAATAAATTTTTGAAATTGTAATGCTCATTGATTTCCCTGGTGCTTATAAAATGCTCAACTCAGTAATACTGACAAAGATAAATGAATAAAAATAAGTCTTGTTGCAAGTACGGGTACTATATGTTTGATACGTTGAACTAGACATGATCACAGAAAAGAGTTTAAGATTTTTGTCAATTGTCTTGTATAATTGTGTTATGTCCGACTTTCTCTTCTCGTATGTAGTAAAAAAAAGCTAATATTAAAGGCAATGGCCCTTCTTCTAGTGACTTAATTTACATCTATTTTCAAACAATTTTTAAGAAACTAATTGTAAAGGAATTTAATAATCAAACTCACATCTACTATTCTCCAAGAACTGCTTCTTAACTTTATAGATACTATGAAGATGTTTGAATTTACTCATTCGTAATATTCAGTTTTCTTAGAAAGCTATTTCAAAGTATCAACTGGACAACTGCAATAGCCAGGGGTGGATTCAGCATCTGGCCAGCCCCCGTGGCCGCTCGTGTTGTATCTGTCGGGAATACATTTTTTTTTTTTTTTTTTGTTGACAATAGAAAAATATTTTAGAATATATGACTAATATTTCATTTTATTTTCAAACACCTCCCATAGCTTAGTTGGTTAGAGCTTACATTTTCATACTATAGGTCTCAGGTTTGAGTCTCCTGCGAACCAATCTATTATGTAATAGTCTTTAGTTCTACAATTTTTATCAAAATTAATGGAATAGGAAGGAGAATCAAACATGTGACCTTTCTTAGGATTATTGACAAATTTACCATTACGGCAATTGATGAATTTGACACTAAGATTAAACATAATAATATATATTAAGTTTTAGTGGTGTTAATGCAATTGTAAAAATTTGAACCCGAACCCGTCCTTTGAATTATAACTTGGCTACAATGTCATTTAGTGAATATTGTTAACTCATTTAACAAAATTATATATATTTAATTTGAACAAAATAATTGTTATATTTAAATTTTAGGTTTTGATTCCCATTTTTTTTTTCAAAATATATTTTTCTCTCTTCTTTTCAACCACGTTCTTCAATAAAAATAATATTATACGCAAATTCAAAACTTCTCCTTATTCTTAAACACATATTCTTCATCAAATCACTATTCTAAAATGCATTTTTTTTTTTTCCAAAAAAATAGGTATCAAATGGGCTCTTAATATTTTATTGCTACAGACGATCAACGGCCGCCCGTGCTGACTTAAAATCCTGGTTCTGCTACTGGCAATAGTATGTATTTTTTCTCTTAACTTCTGTGTTAGAGCTACGCGGACTGTCATCACTCCTGCAGCCGGTCCACTAAGACGAACTTTTTCGATAAAATCCTCAATATGAACAAGCTCCAGTTCACCACCACCTGTGCCAGCCAGTTAAGGTCTAATCTCTGACAAAATCTAGATATTCAGTAAGTTATGTTAATACTTAATATAATCAAAATAGAAACACCAAAAGGATCATAAGCATTTGTACAACAATCTAAGTGAACAGTAAAATCATGACCTTGATTCAACATTCAAGCTAAATAAGTAAAAGTTAATCTCTAAGAAAATAATCAGATTTTTTTTTTCTGCAATTTAAATATTTTCCCCACATAACAAAATTGGCATTTGTAAAGAAGTCACCTTCAGATGGATATAAATTAACTCATCTAAAGAACTGTCTAGTTTTGTTTTGCATCAACAAAGCACACACCCATTTTTGTGTAAAATTTGCACACTTAATCTTAATATTTAAATATGTGTTGCAAAATACATCAACCTTTAACATCAGACTTCTCGGTAGCCAACCTTCAGTATTATTTGCATACTTTATCCTTTTTACATAATTCTATCCACATTTTTTTTTTTTTTTTGCTCCAACCCCCAAAATTCAAGAGTGAGGCTCCGCAATGGCTGTGCTACTTATTTTGATATGGTCAGACTAATTAGTTCTACTAGCTTAAGTCACTTTCGACATGCTTGCCCTGGCTATCTGAATAAGGCTAAGGAAATTCACAAAAGTCCATTCAATTATCGGAATCTCAAAAGACAGAAGGAAAAAATATGGTGATTTTTCAATCCCAGTGACATCCTCAATTCACTAAAAAAAACTTATGATGCAATTATGCATTGGAATCTGCTTTCTTTTATTGCAATATATTCTTTTAGTCTCTTAACAATGTCTATTATATTTGTCCCCTATAAACTGAAAAAAAAATATTTCAAAATCAGGGAGAGTTCTTCCGTGACCTTCTCTACATTTTCTTCATTCAACACCGGACCAGTTTCCGTGTCAAGTATCTGCTTTACTGCTTCTATTTCAGGGATCTTATAACGCAGTCGAGTTTCGATCCCCATTTTCAGTGTCATTGTTGAACTTGGGCACGACCCACAAGCTCCTTGGAGCTTTAGTACTACAACAAGACCTCGATCTCATGTAGAACCACATTGTTTCCATCAACCATTAGGCCAGGCCTTACATCATTCAATACCTTCTCAACATTATCCTCAGTTAGTGGGAATACACAACTTGGTGAAACCACAGCGCCTAAAGTCATCAGAAAGTTCAACATTAATGCTATGCATAAACCAAAGTATGATGCGTGGTTGCAAGTAGGGAAACGACGAATACACAAACAAACAAGAACAATCATCAATTTTTTTGTTGACTCTAAACAACACCAGAAAACTGGGCAACAAGACTCGTTAAATAAAGAATACCAAGAATTGGTGAAGAATCGAGAAAACTCAAATTTATCGACAATTTTCTTATAGCCAATCATAGGCAGTTTTATTTCTGTAATGCAATCAAAATTCTTGTGCTAGAACAAAATCTCTAAGTTACCACAATAACTAAATTCACACCAGAAACAATTCACTAACCATGAAAACATTATTAAGATTTTCTTATCGCCTTAGGATGGTCCCCAAAGGCCGGCACTTATGTCCACTTTTTATAGGCAGCATCAAGTATCCCCTAGAATTGAACAAACTATTGGAGCTGAATTGAGAATGAAGAATACAGATTGTATTGATCGTGCAAAAAGTGTCTAAAATGTATATACAACTTCTGTATAAATAAGAAATGAAAATGCCAACTGTAAACAACTGTCATAACTAATATCCAGCTGGCAAAACAGAATTAACAGACTTCCTAACTGTAAACAAATTCAGTTGATCACTTGCATACACTTTAGTTGTAATACTCCCCCTCAAGATGTGCTGTAAATGTTCTTTACACACATCTTGGATAACAAGGAAGAAATGACAGAAGCAAGTAAAGGCTTGGTGAAGTCATCAGCAAGTTGATGTTGTGATTGAACCGGAACAAGTTTAATTGCCTCAGCTGAAATCTTATCTCGAATGAAGTGACAATCGATTTTAATGTGCTTTGTTCGCTCGTGGAATATAGGATTAGTTGCAATCTGAATAGCAGCCTAATTATCACAATATACAACGGCTGGAGAAGGGACAGCAACTTGGAAATTCAACAACAACTGATTGATCCAAATGATATCACTAACTGTGGTTGCAAGTGCTCTGTACTCTGCTTCAGCTGATGAACGGGAGATAGTAGGTTGTCGTTTATATTTCCAAGAGACCAATGAATCACCAATAAAAACACGGAAACCAGTGGTAGATCTTCGTGTGTCAATGCAAGACCCCAATCTGCATCAGAGAATGCCCGAAGCTTGATGGTGGAATCAGAACAAGAAAATGGATTTGAAGAGAAAAAGAGACTTTGGCTAGGTCGTCCTTTCAAATAACGAAGAAAATGGCGAACTGCTTTGAGATGTGGCAACCTTGGTTGAGACAAATATTGACTTAACTTGTGCTGCAAATGTGATATCTGGTCATGAAAGAGTCAAGTAGATCAGTCTCCCAATTAATTTCCTGTAATGTGAGGCATCTGTCAATAAATCACCATCATGTATGCTGAGATTTGCTCTTGGATTCATATGGCTGTTCTCATGTTTACAGTCTAAATAACCGGCATCTTCAAATAACCGGCATCTTCAAGAAGCTGCAAAGCATACTGCCTTTGTGAGATGACAATACCTGATTCTGCACAGGCAATTTCAATCCCCAAAAAAACTTCAAACATCCCAGATCTTTTAGCTTGAACTGAGAATGTAAAATTTAATGAATTAATACTTGAATGTTAGGTCCGATAATGACAATATCATCAACGTATTCTAACAGGGTCACAAAGATATCCTCTGAGCCTTTAGTGAAAGGGGAATAATCCGCCTTAGATTGAGTAAAGCCTTATTGGATTAGAGCATGAGAAAACTTAGAATTTCACTGCCGCAAGGCCTGCTTGAGGCCATATATAGATTTATACAATCTACAAACCAGCTTCTCCCCCTGTTTATGACCAAATACTTTGAGTATCGGTTGTGGGTGATCCATATAAACTTCTTCAAACAAGTCTCCATTCAAAAAAGCATTATTCACATCCAATTGGACTAAAAGTCACTTATGGCAGGCTGCAAGGGCAAGCATTACTTTGACAGTTAACTGTTTTGCCACTGGTGAGAAAGTGTCAAATAATCTAACCCCTCTTGTTGTGTATAGCCATTTGCAACAAGTCGTGCCTTGTGACTCTCGAGTGAACCATCAGATTTATATATTTTTTGATATATCCACCTACTGAATGTTTGCCAGGTGGTAAAGGAACAATGGACCAGGTTTGGTTGAGCTCCATAGCCTCTAGCTCAAGTTTCATAGCATCACACCAATGAGGGAATTTAATAACTTGATGAAAAAATTATGGTTCAAACTGTGAAGATATATTTAATATGACATGTCAATGAGGAGGAGATGGATTGTTATAAGAAACAAAATGTTTAATGTGATGAGAAGAATGATTGTTAGATTGGTCACTGTAAGTAAGTAAATGACAATGATAGTCTCTAAGATATGTGGAAGGTTTGGAGATTCTTTGGGACTTTCGAATGTTAATGTTTGAAGAGGTATCTTGGTGTGACTGATCTGGATTAATAAGGGTGATGGAAGTTTCAACAAGTGGAGTTGAATATTAGGAACAGAGAAATCTTGAGGAATGGATAAAGAAGAAGACGGTAAAACCAAATCAGGAAAATGATCCATCATATGATCAGTATCCATAACTGTATGAAAATGGAATATCTCTTCATGAAACACGACATCCCTTGAAATGAAATGTGCTTTCATGAAACATCAAAGAGTTTATATCCTTTTGACTCTGGATGGATAATCTAAAAGGACACGCAATCTGGCTCTTGGCTGGAATTTGATTCTATGAGCGGTAAGTGTGGATGTGAACACCAAACATCCAAAAACTCTCAAGAGTAGAATAATCAGCTGAATGACCATGTAACACTTCATACGGTGTTTTATTTTGTAGAAGAGGAGATGGGGTTCGGTTAATCAAGTAAGCTGCTGTCAACACACATTCTGACCAGAATTTGATAGGGACTCTTGAAAAAATAGAGTTCGGCTACATTTAAAAGATGTTGGTGTTTGCACTCGACCACCGAATTCTCGTGTGGTCTTTCAACACAGCTGAGCTGATGTATCATCCCTTTTTCAGCAAAGAAATCTTTGAAAGACAATTCATGAGCATTGTCTGATCTAAAGATCTTAATGACAGCATTGTATTGTGTGGCAACCAAGTTAAAAAATCGATGTATAACCCCCACAGCATCAGATTTCTGCTTTAACATGTATATCCAGATGAATCTAGAGCAATCATCAACTAGAGTTCAGAAGTATCTATATCCGGAATGTGATAAGGACCCCAAATGTCACAATGCACTAGATCAAAAGGCTTACTGGAAAGATGATTGTTTGATCCGAAGGACAATCTTCTTTGCTTAGCAAGAGTGCATATATATAACAAGGCAGAATTTTATTAATTTTTGAAACATCACATAGCAATTGATCTTTTAATGCATCTAATCTTTTAAATGATAGATGTCCAAGCCTATTGTGCCATACATGAGCAGAAACATTACCAACAAAAACATTTGAAATCAAATTGAGGTCTCTGGTATCCAGTACGTATAAGTCTTGGACCTTATCACCCCTGCCAATCATCTTCTTGGTTGAAATCTCTTAGATGGTGAACTAATCATGAAAGAAACTCACAGTGAGTTGTGATCCAACAGTTAATCCACTGATTGATAGTAAATTAAACTTGAAATGCGGCACAAAAAGGACATCATGTAGCATCAGTTTTGGGCCTAATCTGATATAACCACATAGGCTGACAGGAATTCGCGAGTGATCAGGCAAAGTAACACTGGAATTATCAATAGTTCTTAAGTTTACAAATGCATAAGCAATGGGGCACACGTGTTTGGAGGCTCCTGAATCCACAATCCAAATGTCTTTGGATGTAAATGTTGGACTAATTGATTTAGAATGGCATATACTTGCAGCATAGGAAGATATATTTTTGTCCTGATCAGCAGAATTGGAGTTTGAACTTGAAGCTAGATGAGTGGACAACATTATCATCAATTGCTGTTATTGTCTGGAGTTCAAATTCTGCATAAACTTCCCAAGGCTAGGCTGGTGATCCATTGGTTTCTCCTCAATCTGTGGATTGAAAGAAGCAGAAATTTGATAAACAGGATTAGACTTAGAGAAATTTTGGAAATTGTCTCTCAGCCTTGATTTATAACCCGGTGGATATCCATGAACTTTGTAACACTTATCAACAGTGTCCATGGTATTTGCAGTCTGTACAGTATAGCCTTTCCTTCTTCTTGTTTACAATCCTAGAGTTGTCAATAAGATGACCAGAAGTAATTGCTCGTTTGCCTTTTTTATCATATCTGAATGCAAAGGAAGCTCCTCCATTTGAATCAGCACCAATGGATTGTTTGCTGAGCTTTCTTTGATTCTCCTCTCGCGAAATTAATGCAAACACTTCATTTATAGGTGGTAGGCTATCCATAAGGAGTATTTGACCTCTAGGTTTGGAAAATGATTAATTCAATCCCATGAGAAATGACATGATATACTTCATCTGGTAATGCTTCTTCAGTTCCTTAAAACCCCTGCATGTACACTTCCACAGCTACAATTGGACGAAAATTACTCAATTTTCCCATACAGATTTGAGTTTGGTGAAGTACACACTTACATCGTTTTGGTCTTGAACAAAATTCATTAATTCCCTCCTTAATTGAAAAATTCGAGGTCCATTACGTTGTTGGAACCCCTCCTTGAGATCATTCCAGATCTCATATGCTGTAGAAGCATAGATTACACTAATCAAGATATCTTTCGAAACAGAATTCAAAATCCTAGAAATTACCATGTTATTATTTTGAATCCATGAATTACCCAAATCAGAATCTGTAGCTTCTAGTTTCTCCATAGATTCATCAATGAATGCGAGTTTGTTCTTAACTGATAAAGCAATAGTCATTGCACAGGTCCAAGAGGCATAGTTTTCTCCCGTGAGCTGCAGAGACACTAGCACCAATCCAGGATTGTCGGAATGGTGAAGGAAAAATGGCTGGAAGGTTCATCAATGGCTGACCTGCTCATGAACGCCTTGAACCTGAATAATTTTTCGAGATTGCTGATTCCATTATTGATTGAAATCACAAATAGCATAAATGATCGAATGAATTGAAAGGAGAAGAGAAAGAAGAAGAATGCAGCTCAGTTTGCTCTGATACCATATTGGTGCTGAATTGAGAATGAAGAATACAGATTGTATTGATCATGCTAAAAGAGTCTAAAATGTATATACAACTTCCTTATAAATAAGAAATGAAAATGCCAACTGTAAACAACTGTCATAACTAACATCCAGCTGGCACAACATACTTAACAGACTTCCTAACTGTAAACAAATTCAGTTGATCACTTGCATACACTTTAGTCGTAATACAAACCTTTCTCAACTCATCGACAAAGCGATGAATATATCATCAAAGAAAGATTCGTGTGCACTCACAAACAACTAAAGCGTATATAGATTATGCTTGAGATTGCAAGAATAAGGTTGATAATGACTTAAGAAAAGAACAGTTATACCATGCAGGAATATATACAATCAGTTTACCTGCATTATTTCTTAGTCGTCGAGCTTGACCGAGTTTAAGAAAGTGTTTACTCCAAAATTTGCCTCTAACAAATGAACTCTGTTTGAATGAAAAGAAAAAAAAAAAAAAAAACTGTTTTCTGAAATGGGATTCTAAGAAGAACTGCAGGAGATTATAATCCAATTGAAAACACACTACAAAAATGGAAATCAAATTACACAGTTTCATACCGTGTGAAAAAGGGATTACAACTTACCTGAAGGAGACACAGATATGAAGGTGTGACCAGTTCACGTGAAGAACTTAATCTTAAAGG
>CAIGRN010140759.1:0-10076 GCA_903798345.1 Fraxinus anomala
TGTCAACACATATATATAATATTGTTTGTTGAATATAAATTCAGATTATAGCATACTAATTTTAAGGGGAATATTTTCATATTACTATGAATTTGTTGTCTCAACAATGAAATGGTATCCAGGGAGGTATTGCACATATGGAAAATGTAAGGTGTCAACTATTGCATTGGTACCGAGTTGATGAGGAAGAAATTGTAGCAGAATGGAAGATTGCATCAACCCAAGCTCAAAGGTGCATCACATGCCACTTGGATGAGATTGTTGGAAGGTTTGGGTTGAGGAAGTGTATATGGGTCATTTGACCTTATATAGACCTATGGATGAATTTCGAGTTTTTAGTGAAGCCGTGGAAGTACTGTTGCTTGACTGAAGAGCAGTATTATACTTATTTGACGCAGGTATTTCAAGAATTTTTGCATTTCTACATTTAAGAATTTCTTCATTTCAGTATTTTCATATTTGTGCTTAAAAATCAAAGATCTGCAATTGTCGTGTTTTTCCTCATGAAGTGAACATTTGTGATTAGATGTTTCTTTCGATGTTTAGCATAAGCTGAATGTAAAGTTTGTGTGTACATTCTGGTGCAAAAATAGAAGCTTTCTATTTTGTATGGAGGCATATAGAATTCGAAACTAGTACTCTTTAATCTGTAGTATATCTGTAAATTGGTTCCTGGTGATGATTTATAGTATAATCATAGCGGAATCTCTTCAGCCTTTGAATTTAGGTCAAAAGAATTTGTTTGTTCAGCCTTTGGATAGTGTTCGGGCTTCTTTTTTCACATGAACTTAGTTGTCGGGGTTCAAGAGTGGCTATATAATACAAGGGAATCAATAATATCCCAAGATTTGAGCAGAAGTGGAATCAATAATAGAGCCTTGATGAGTCATAGATTCTTTACGTGTATTAATCTTCATTTTTTAATTATTTGCGAAACCTTGCAACCCATATGTATGCATAGATTAGTCTACAACCATTAGTTGGGAAGCTTGTTCTGCGAAACCTTGACACCATGTTTCCATGGAAAACTCATGTAAGTTCCTTCATGTCATTGCTGATGAGTGCACAATGTCTGCTATATGTTTCTTGATTACGTTGATATTATATTGCTATATTAGGTAACTAACAGCATCCTTATTGTTTGGAAATCACAGTAATTGTGTGAATAAACATTTTTTACTATCAAATGATTGAGTAAGTACCTTCTGCCTCCCAAAATTATGTGAACCCCACTTGTAATTTTTGCTATGGCATCTCCATGTTGTAACTTGTAAGCAATCCCATTAGTTTTGACAAACAAATCCCATTAAATCAACTATCTCATTCATATCCATTTAATGTTTTTAAGCGTTTGCATCTCTTGAATTGGTTAACTGTGTGAAATGGTTAGCTGAATATCCTCCAAATGAGAAAAGGATGGTTGGTTACCCACCTGTACCTGGCTTTGATTTCACAACAGTTGCTGCAAATCAAAAATTGAGGATAGTCAATAGCAAATTTGCATCATTGTAAAATTGTATAAGCTTATTCTGAACAAGATTGACAATATTAGTTAATGTTGTGTATATTTGAGTTCCCTATATTACTTAATTAATGTACTTAACCTCTATTTTCTTTCCTTGTTGCAGTTATATACAGCCGAACAGAGTTATGGGAAGTATCTGAAATTGAGTTATCTTGTGCAAGTGTCTTCTTGGACCTCGTTTATGTAAGCGGATTAGTCTGGGACATCTCGTCTAAAGTTTTGGTTATATTGATTGTGTGCATTGTGATGGGAGTCTTTGCCAGCATTTACACAGCTTTCACCTTCTAGACGTCTTTCTTAGCTTTCCTGTTGTAAATCCTCTCTCTCTCTGGCCATTGTGTATGTCCTTGACTATGTCTTTGGCTGGTCTTTTTGCCCTCGGTTCTGTATTGGATAGTGTTTATTGTGTTTTAAAGAAGCAATAGTACATGTGTTCTATGTTTATTGTGTACAGATTCAAAATTTCGTAATGAAGTTACCTTTAATTTCATGTTGTCTTAAAATATTTGTACGTAAGTTGATGTTGTTGGTCTTTAATTTTGTTAGTCAATGAGACAAAAATCATAATGGTCAAAAAGTGATGTCGAAAAGAGAAGATAAGAAAAGACAACAATGAGAGAACGTTGCAAAAAAAATTAAGAAAAAATGAAACGACAACGAGCTAAAAGTGTTGCCAATAAGTGAACACAAAAGTAAAGACAACGTTCAAAAAAGTTGCAAATAAACTAAAGACAACAGTAAAAAATATTGCAAAAAGTATAACAACAACAATCAAAGAACGATGCAAAAAACCTTAACACAACACTCGTTGAATGTTGCGGAAAACCTTAACACAGCATTCGTTGAACGTTGCAAAAAAAAAAAAAAAAAATCTAAACTTACACTACAGTCAATAATTGTTGCAAAAAACATAACACAATAGTCATTGAATGTTGCAAAAAACCATAACACGACATTTAATAAACGTTGCAAAAAATCTTAACACAACAGTCATTAAAAGTTGCAAAAAACTAACAACAATGTTTTTATTCTCCTTTTGCAATTGTATTTGAACGTTACCATATCTTTCTACTCTATAACAACATCGACGCCTACAATATGCATCCGAATGCAAAAAGTAGTTTTTGGTGTAGTGTAAATGTTTAGGTTACATGTAAGACGTGTTTTGAATGCCCGCATTCGTCTAATGAATGACACAAGGTAAGTAGTTGAAGGTGTCAATATTTATCCTTATTAGCAATTTGAATTTCAAAATTGTCATAAATAATTTGTTAAGTACACAAACTTACAAAAAGGACAGCTCATACCACTCAAGAATCATGAGAGAAATTTATTAAATTTTGGGCATTATTATTTCTCTACCAAATAAACCTAATATCCTTCTAAACCAAATCAGTTTCACCCAAAATTATCGAGAAAGAAAAAACCAGTCTAATTTTTTTTTTTTTTATTTGCCGAGTTATTTTTGCAGTTGACAAGATTTGTACCAAAGGTAATGAATTATTTACACATCTATTGGTTTCATTTTTTTAGCATTGATTTTAAATTTATGCACCATAATCGACCATATATAAATTCAATTACTGGAAAGTTCGATTTTTCAACTTGTCTTGAACCACAATCTGTGCATCGAGTAACATCATGTTCAATGTCTTATTTTTGTTGGGATATCTCATCATTTTGATTTGTTTTCTTTTGATTTTAAAAGAACTTCATACATTGAGAAATTCGTACATGTTTATTTAATATATCACGACACGATTTACAAATTAGCATTCAATCATTGGAAAGGTCAGATTCATCTCTTCTATTAAAATCACAATTGCAATAAATTCCCATTTTGATCGAGTATACCATCGTGTTTAATTTTATTGGTATTGAATTTGTTGTAATTTTTTTTCATTTAACGTGAGAAGAAACATATACATTTTTGAGGATTTTTCATCCATACCGCACTTTGATTTATCATGAGATAATATTATCCTTTAGAGTCGTTACACAATTGTTTCATCCATGAAATTATATCTTTAAAATCTTAAACTGAAGACAATTTATGATGATATATTGAGTTTTATATATGTTATATCATACATTAGAAACAAATGGAGCGTCAAGAAGGAAGAGAACAGCCTTATTCAATTATCCATCATTTGCAAGATACGAATCCCCGTCAGGAGTTGTGCCCATTGACTGAAGAATTCTCAGCTAGCAAAGATGTGAACTTCAGGTTGGAATACTCATAACTTTTATAATCTCACCATTTGATGCTGCACACTCTTCTCACTAAGTGTATGACTTAATTATTTATATGTTCGAAGAACAAACACATGCAAGGGCATATTATGATCTAAGGAGATGGTAACTAAATGACATTATGACACGCTTGTGGATGGACAATTAGTAGTAAAAAGATTTGGATTAGCCAAAAATAAATCTGCAGTCCATAAGCCTTTTATTTCACAGGGTCACTTGTTGTAAGCAGCTTTTATTAATGCTAGTTGCTATTTCCTTTTGGTTCCATAAAAATATTTACATAACCCTAATTTGCATATCAATAATCCCCAGTTTTCATATCATTAAATTAGTTACATTAATCAAATATTTTTTCTTCGTTCTTCATCTAGACCTCAAGCAGCTCGAGTACCTTACAACGACAATATGCTGTTGCGTATGGAACAATTTGCCAGAAACACATACAACCCTAATGAGACGCTCAACAAATATCATCTGCCCTTGTCAACTTTGCCTCCCGAGTTTCATTTACAATCATCTTCAAGATTTGCAGGGAAGCATTCGCATCCACAAGTCTCTGTAAGGACAAACACTTTGAGGCCTTTGATTAATTCCCATGTACACTGGGTATAGGAAAACTTTAAGGGCATCTTTGGTATCAAAATTGGACAATGCTACACATGAAATTGAAGAGAACTTGACTTTTCCTTCTTTGATCATGTCCATTACTGTCTTATGCATACCAGACATGCAGTAATTGTGCAATAGATCACGAGTATCACGCATGGTTAACATTCATGGTTGACAACTGTTGATACACATAATTTAAAATTTTGTTACTTTTGTTCTATATGACAGTTTATTAATGATTGAGTGATTATGACAGATGCCATTTGGGGACTTAGGTGATCTACCAATAGTGGAGGCTAGCACTCAGCAAGTTCATTGGTCATATGCTGCAGATGCATACGAAATTTCAAACCCAATGAGGTAATTTGCTTGATATTTTGTTCATAATAATATTATGGTTAATGTACTCATAAAATTCTTGTTTATATGGAAAGGAAAAGTAACGCATTTGTTTAGCCAACAAATTGATCAAACTCGTATATACGACCCCTAAATCGGGAACCACAAACTCTATATGCAAACCCTAAGACTCCAATCTCGTCCACAATTTACGAGAAACTTTAAGTAGTGATGCTCCAACACAAATTGATACATGACATTATATAATTATGTTAAGACCTTTTAATTGAATTGTTTTGATTAGTTAAACTTTGATATTATTTTAGGTCACTGGGGATTCAAGGCAATCCAAATCTTGCAAGTGGATCAAGTGGCTTTAATCTCGATGGTGGAAGTTCCTACTCTAGTTACCCTCTTATGTCACGACAAAAGGTGTGAATCATATTTACTTGGCAGTACGTTCTGTAAACTAAAATGATAAATAGAAGTATATAGTTATGGCTATCAGTATTTATTCTCAATTACAGCAAGTTTTTTTATTTTATTTTGGGTAATGTCATAACTCCCCCCACAATTAGTACTATAACTTCTTTTACTTGCAAAACTTTTCTATGAGTTATTTCCTTTTTCATGGCTATGATTGAATCGAAGAGGAAAATAATTTGGCAAGACGATAATGATCCTCATCGCTCAAGCTGGTACCTTTCACAAGTTGGGAATGATCAAGGTCATAGGTAATATAACATTTCAAATTTGCAATTTTAATCTACTTTTGAATATATCTACTTAATTGTTATCTCATTAACTTAAATGATACGATTGTTCTAGATATTCGCTGTATGATCGAAAGTATGAAACAATTGGTCTGCATGTCGATCCACATTTAAGAATGTTTGCCTTGACGAGCAGAAATAAAGGAAATGATAAAGATAATGGTGAGTGTATTTCTGTAAACTTCTTTTGTGCAATATCCCAAAATTTTATAGAATATGATGCGGTGTAGATTCTTGTTGAAGAAACATTTAAGTCTGTTAACAACTTTTTCAGTTTTATTAGGGACCTAAGTGCTAAATAACAAAAAAATTATATTACCCAATAAAACATTATTAGAGAGTAAATAATTTCATCTACAATTTTATTTGTGGAAAGTAAATTGGGACACTAGCATAGAATGCTCAGGTACTAAACTTAATTCAACAGTTTTTGGGGCTCCTTTCAAATATGGATACTAATGTTTGTCAGGTACAACATGAAAAGTGGTAATCCATATCATTCTTGAAAGTTTTGTACTGAAGAAATGATTAGTAAGATCCTGTGGGACAATTTAATTTTGAAGAGTCCATCAGTACAAGAATTTGATATTAACCTTCGGTTTATGAAAATTTTGTAGACATGCATAGAGTTGTTGTTCGGTGGTTAGACTTCTCTAAAAACGAAAGTACGATATGAGTGTCCAACAAATATTTCTTATCTTGTACATGCATGGAATTGCCTGTATCTCACAGTGTTCACTGTTCAAATATATTCATTCCTTACAATTTACTATATTTCAGGTAATTAATAACTTTGATGGACGGTGAAAGAATCGACGGTTCTGGGGGATCATGGATCTTCGGTATAAAAGAAGAAGAAGAAAGCACAGTAACAGTGTTATTTAGTTTCAGATTAGAAGTTGTTAGATTAGTTTCTTAATTGCATACTTATCGAGTTTTCTATTAGTTTCTTTGGGCTTTATTGAATTCAAGGCGTGGGGCTATATGTTTTGTAGTTAAAACATGCATTAACTTTATAGAGGTTCGCAACCTCTTGTTTAAATGTGTGCCTGAAATGTTTTATTAGCTTTGAGAAATCTCGTGCATTGTCCGATATCAAAGTTTCATCCCATTTACAAACAATTTCCATTAGGTGCATTTTTTGACAAAATGTGTGCAATTTTAAAATATCAAGAAGTTTTCTGCCCATAAGACTTGGAATCGTGCCAAACAGAGGCCCCTGTGTGGAGTTAAATTCAATGTTCAATTGATCAAACCAACACAAAGTAAGTTCCAAATCAATTAATAACAATGGAATCAAACTGTAAATGAATAATAAACACTTCTCTATCAATATCACAAAGATTGGCACCAGAAGTAGATTGGACAGGGATCAGATCAATGACCCAAAAATACACAAAGCAATTCCACAAGGATGAACCAAGAATCCCACTCAAAACCATAAAGAAACCACCCAGGAATCACGCAGAGACAGCCACGCACGAAGGCCGTAGGAGGGCAGCAACGAGTAGGAAGAAAATCAAGCAGACAGAGGGTCGAAACAGTAGCCAAATTGCCGGCCAAGAGGCTGACGAAAAGTGAGATAATGGGTCTCACAAAGGAACCGAACAGAGAAGGGAACAAACAGGGCACAAAGAGAAGCACCCAAAATATCTCACAGAAAAGGGGCTAAAAGGAAACCGTGTAGCATCTATTCATATCGCGCGTAGCAACTTAGGTCAACTAAGTGTAGTTTTTTGTTTTGGATCCACTATTTAAAATAGTCTTAACAATAGGTTCCAAACGAACCATACGATATTAATCTGATTCGACGAGTCATCATCAACCCGGATTTATTTGATATCAAAATACCTAACAAACCTCCACCTTGATGCCAAATACGCCTACAAAAGAGAAAAACTAGTTTAGAGTCACACAACGTGATTTCAAATAGAATTGAAACATCATATATATTTACCGATTTTTAAAAGTGTAAGACAACTTCTAATCTAGATCACGGACAACTCTTCTTGAAACCAATAGAAAACACATAAGAAACAAACTTTTTGTACTACTAACGCGGAGATTGTTTTAGCCCATAAATATATTTATTTAAAAATCACACATAGGCAGGTTTGGACTTAAAAACACATAGTCAGGTTTAGACTTACTTTCAAAACATTTGAGTTGATTCATAAAAATCTATTCATTAAGGTTACCATGCAGAAAAAAATAGCTTTGACATCAAGTTGTTCAAGTTCCCAATCATAATAAGTGACAAAAGTAAGTATGACTCTAATAGTGGTATACTTAACAATTGACGAAAAAATGTCATTGTAGTCAATCCCTTCCTTCGCGTGTACCGCTTGACTACTAACATAACATTATATCTCACAGGTTCACCCTCAATGGTTCTCATTTTAATTTTATAAACTCACTTGCAATCTACTATGATTTATCCTTTAAGTCTAGGAGCTCAATCTCAAACTTGATTCTAAGCGAGATAACTCATCTCTTCTTTTGTGGCATCTAGCCACTCCTTATTTTTTTTTCACTGCTTGTAGCCTTCTCAAAGGTATTTAGCTCCTTATCAACTAGTTCTCGATAACTAGTATAAGCTATGGTATAGTCAGACATCCTCTAGGGTTCCCTATGTGGTTTCCTCTCTTTATCTCTAGCTAATTGTTAATCAAGCAGAGGTTTTTGGTCGATGTGGTTGTCCTTAACAATTTTCTCATCACCTTCTAACTCTATATTATACTGATTTTGTATTTTACTCTCCACCTTGTTCGAGGTAATGGAGATGTGGACATTCACTTGTTCCACCTCAATTGAGGACTCTTCCCTAATAGTTTCTTACTGTTTCTCACTCTCTTTGCAAGGCATTTCAAACTCATTAAATATGACATCGCGACTTCTGATTATTCCCACGTCCTTCTGGCTTCTATCCTAGAACCTATATCTTTTAACTCTCTCAGGGTAGTTTAAGAAGATACACTTCTTAGTTCTAGGTTCTAATTTTCCCTCACTTTTACAATACAACAAAAACAGTATTTTACAATGGTCAAAAAACATTGCAAAAGACCTTTCGCAACATTTAGGCGTATGTGTGGGCTTCGATGTTAGCATATAGTTGAAGGATACGACAACTTTCAAAAAAGTTGCAAAAGGCCTTCACCAAATGTTGCTATTAACTTTTTACAACGTTCAATGAATGTTGTTGTTAAACTTTTGCAATTTTCTTTATTTGTGGCCTTTACATATTTTTGCAACATTTGCTAACTGTTGCCTATACACTTTTTGCAACATTAATTGATTGTTGACTTTATACTTTTTGCAACATTCAATGAATGTTGCCTTTGCTTTTGTCTTCATGTTTTGGCAATGCTTTTTGCACGCTGTCTTTACTTTTGTCCCCTTTTTGCAATATTTTTTGGCTATTGTCGTAGGTCATTTTACATTTTTTTTTTATTAATTCTACATTTTTTCTACTACAACAATTGACGCAAATTGACCTACCAAAATTAAAAATTTACACCCAATGAATTTGAATCCATACACTTGAAACATAGAGTAAACTTTTGTACATTAAAACTTAGTGCATAGCGAAGAACTAGGGCAACTTTTCATTTCAGCATATGCGAATGATCCAGCGATAGGTCCATCGCCAACCCTACAAGTTAAAAGTTTTCTAAATCAGATTTATAGTTATAGATTTATATACAAATAGACAAAATCAAATGGATTGAAGTGTATCATTGTTTGCTTGTCCCAACCACAGATGCAATGGGAGGATGATATGTGAGGAATCTCGCAAATAAATTGTTGCTTCTTGGTAGCGTCCTCAAAGTTCTGACCAGACCCCACAAAACGAGTCTTGAAAAAAAGATTGGTCATGTCGGAGGTGAACATATAGGTATAAAATTTCTCATTGGATAAGTGCTTACATTATGAATAATTAAAATGGGCCTTTATAGAAATGAGAAAAAGGCAATGCCCTAAATTTTGGGGTGGTTTTGAAAACTCATGACAAAATCAGGTTAAATCGCAAGTATGTATTTTTTACTCTTAAACATAAACCAACAATAGATTCCAAAATTTCAACACTGCTGTATGCCAAGCTCGAGACATCGAAGGAAAAAATAGAAAATCTTTCACAAATAAAGCACAAACAAGATCAAGGTTGCTTCAATTACCTATTTTTCAAAGTTTTCTTTCTCAAATCTGGGGAAAAAAACAAAAAAATATAAGTTTTTCATGTTTTGGTTTTTTTTTTTATTGTTCAATTAGTTCTCCAATTTTGCCATTTTAAGATCGTTTAATAATCTATTTGTATAGATTGTGAAAGAAACATACATAGCAATTTCAAGCTGAATAAACTTACAGCTTTAATTGTGAGTAATTTATGGTAAGAAAGTTGGAGATATATTCAGGTGTATAATTAATGCAAAGGCCAACAAGATTTGCATTATAATGTTTTGCTGTGAATGGGAACTGATTTTATTTTACTGTGAATCAGATTGTAACTATCGAGAGAAAGCACCAATAACTAAAACAGAACAATTCTACCTCTCTCTGTGAACTAGTTTTATTTTGCT
>CAIGRN010140763.1:0-13195 GCA_903798345.1 Fraxinus anomala
TCAGCCTGGAATTCAGAGAAGAATGATGTTATTATTATTAACAATACGTGTACAGAGAGTCTAACCATAATACCTTTCTTGCTCGAATGTTTATTAGGCCTTTCTCTAGCTGGTTGTCAATAATTTGCACTTCTTCAATTGAACATATACCCAAGCCTCGCCCTAAAAGCTTCCTGAAATTCAGATATATTTATCCACAAAAACTGAAGTATTTAATGAGATTTTTCAACAAATTAAAACAAAAAAATAAAGAAGAAAAAGAAAAAGAAAAAAGAAGGAACCGTTTGGAGCTTTCAAGGAGCTCTATCTTCTTTGCCATGAATGCTGTTTCATGCTTCAAATGCTGCAATGGAACCAGAGGAAGCGATATATGAAATTTTAGTGAAAACAACAGTGAAAAATAAAAGAAAATAAAGCTGCGAAAATAGAAATTTGTGTGATTTTAGAAAATTCACCTATATTTACGAAAGAGATAGAGAATTGATTCACAAATGAAAATTTCAAATGCTTGCTCGTGTCATTCTATCCACCTCTCTCAATCCAAAACTATTTCCTGATTTGCCTTTTACACACGCATAAAGTCCTTGAAATCTATCTCATTTAAATCAGCAGAGTTTCAAACTAAGAATCCTATTTGATAAGATAAAACCCCTTCATCAAGTCAAATTTTGATATATCACAAATCATAATTTATCAACAATTTGTTTTAGTCTTGAGTAAGGCTAACAATAGTTCATATGGTTTTGGTTTTTGTAATAGAATAATGCTGCACTTCAATTGTATAATGGGAAGACGTGGATAAATGGAAGCTAAATTGAAAGGATTCTAAATCTAAATTCCATGCCTAACTTAGAAGATGAAATCACTTCAAATGAATTAATAGAAAGTTCAAAGCGGCAAATCACAATCAAAAGAATCAATAGAACTACGTACATCTCATATCTAGAGTGTAACCTTCTCATTAAAAGTTTAATGAGTATCTAATGACGTTGATGAACAAACATGTAGGCGTACATGGTATTAAGGATAAGGTTCCTTCTTATAAAATTAATCTTGTTGATGAGAGTAGCTAAAACCTTGACGTACCCTCGGACAATGGTGGATGGTTTGAAAACACCAATCTAGATATATGATTACTTGTTTGAGCTTTAAAATGATTAAATTGCTCGTTTGAGCCCTTTGGGCTCTAATACCAAACTAATACTACATTTTCATCTTAAAATGTCGACCTTGTTAAGAGTAACACAATTCGTTCTATGTTGAGTATTACTTTCTTCTCCATTTAACACATAATTTGTACTCCATTTATAAGGCAATATTTAACACTATAGTGATAGACATTCCCCATTTCCATTCTACAATATTATTGAACCATAAACAACCTTTCCCCCTTCTCTCAAAACTATGCACATAGAAATTTCCTATTATCAGATTTTTCCTGGAAAAAATGCTAATTTTATGCTTCATTAAAATATCAATTTTATCCTTCATTACAAATGAAAAGACCTTATGAATGGGATTACATTTTAAGTAGAAAAAGAAAGAACATATGCTAATTATACAAATAAGCTACTAAGGAAATAATCTAAATAAACTGGGAAAATATCATGAACAACATTATGACTATCATTTGATATATTTAACATCCTCTCAAACTCAATATGGTGTTTGTAAAATTCAAATTGAGTTTAAAAACTAAAATGTTCCAAGCAAAAAGCCTCTACCATGGCCAAAAGGATGCTCTATAATTGTGTTGACAATGCTTACAGATTATACCAACTAAATAATAAGAAGTTGGTGCCAAAAAAAAAATTAAAAATCATCCAACAATATACATGACCCATCATCAAGACTTGAGGGAGACATCCCATAAGTAGACGAACAAGGCCAAAATCAAATCCTCGAGAAACTTTTAATAACTAGACCTACCGAAGAATGCAACCCCAAATTAAGATGTATCTGACCTCTAATAATATGTTAAATAATATGAAAGGATGTAACAATTCAGTAAACAATAAAATTTGTACATGTGTTTTGTCTAAATACTACAAAATAAAAGACCATATAAATATGGTTACAGTTAAATACAAAAAGAAAGATGATGATAACTAATTATGTAATCAAACTACTAAGAATATAATTAAATAAATTGAAAAATATCATGAACAATATTAGGGCAATCTTTTGATAATTTTAACAATTTCTGTCACAAACCAATCAAACCGACTGTTACTTACCTCATCTAAAACTTAAGTTGTTAAAGACGGATCACGTGTATTGAAAAAATATTGTCTTAACATACCGGCCATCACGTGCTTACCAAATGGTTTTGTATGAAAAGATTCATGCATACAATTTTCATAAATGGATGACAAAAAGATTTGAAGCAATTTTTGTGTGCGCTCACATTCTATTTGACCAACTCATGCAAAATTTCCCAATCCCTAACGCTACATTCCCTCCATCCCCTTCATGCCCCTTCCATAAGCCACGAACAAAAATTAGAAAACAACAAACCATTTTATTTATATAGATTGAAATCAACAACTCCTCTCCTTGATCTTTCGTCAATATTTTCTTGATAAAGAAATGATGTGATGTGTTAATATTACATTTACGAAAATGACTACTGGAACATAAATATAATCATCAAATCTATTCATTTTATATTACATATGACTAAGTACTTCTCTCCTTCAAAAATTGTCCTTGCTATAGGCCTTTTTACTCAAGAATGAAAGTATTATCTTATAACAAAAATCAAGACTAGGACCTCTAGACTGTTAAGATTTGGGGTTCCATTTTAAAAAATCAACCTTATTAAGAAGAGTAACATAAACATTTATAAATTTATCTATATTTTCATCTTTATTCGATATAAAATTTTATCCCTTAACATTCCCCAACAAGATGATAGCACATTTGAACAAGCCAATATTGAAATTCGTATGTTCATTTTTTAAGTTTTAATTGGATTAAATTGCTCATTAAAACTTAATGGGCCCTGATTCAATCCAGACCTTAATTAAATTGAAACAAGTTAAGAACAATAAATATTTCAATTCGGTAATGTACCTCGTAAATATTGTCAAGCATGAGCTAATGAGCTAAGAAATATTTATTTACAAAAAAATTATCTCGTTAAATAAAATGTGACTTGAGAAGGACGATTCAAGTGGGGATGCATCAATACGATTGTTGATTCTTAGCTTTAGTCGCACTAGTTTTATGCTTATGAGCTTCTATAATAGCTTTTAGTTTAAAGAGTATTGTTTATGACATTCAATTAAATTGCCACTCATGTTATTGATGTTTAAACTGCAAGATCTCATTGGGTCTCTTAGAGCATCTCCAATGCTTAATTGGATTGTTAAAAAAATTTATCACATTAGAAAATGAACAATGTCCAATGCAATCCGATAGAAAACTTCAAATTCGTGCATTCTAGTGCATCGGTACTTCTTTACTTGCATGGATTTCCGTACTATTGGAAAAGTGACATTATTCATCTAATCTCATACGTCAATGAGCTAGAGGAGTGAGGCTAAGCTATATGCTACCCTATCTTATAAAACCTGAAATAAAAAATCTTGAGACTGGGCTGGAACAAAGGGGTACTTATATCTTTAAAGATAGTTGTCTGCTACTAATAAGAATATAATTCCTTCAAAACCTTCCCGTTCTTTAGGTTTAAGGGTGAAAGAAAGCGCCTTTTAACTCTTCCCTTATCGTTAGCCCTACGTGGGAAAGTATTTAGCTATTCAAAGATGTAGGGAAATCAAAAATGCATCTTTATAGTATGAAGTTGATGTAACAAAGGAGGAAAAAAAAACATTATCCAGAAGTGCATCTAGATTTTAGAAGCTGTGTTAGACATGATCATCACACAAATTTGTATTTCTTATACATCATTAGATGTGGTTTTAATTTAATTTAATTTTATTTTAAGAAATAAAAGACACATAGGCAACAAAATTGGGTTGTAAATACAACCCATTAGAGATCAATTTTGAACTTGATTATCTATTCATTATACATTTATGTCGCATGGATAGCAAAATCTTCAACTTGCTTCCCGCTTAGATGGTAATTTATAATACATTGGAAATGCTCTTAGTGATGTACACGAGGCAATAGCAGATAAATTGTTGTTAGATGGTTGCATTTGAAAGAGTAATGCTATTTATTATTATGATGATGGAACACAAGCGATATGGCAACCCCATTATCCAATACATTTTTACATTTCTCTCTCTCTCTCTCTTTCCTCCCCCTCTCTCCCAAAAAAAAAATTAACTATTCGATCACATTATTCCACGTACACTACCACATCGTCAATGTTTCATCATAATAATAAATAGCATTATTTCACTTGAAAAGCAATCAAAAGAGAAGTCATATGCTCAATTAATGCACACGAATTCATACACTAAATCAAGTGAAGAATCATGGCACTGCATCAACATGATCTATCAGTTGGCTTAAGGATCTAGATTCTTTTGTTACTTGCTTTCCTTATTTTTAATTCTATTAATTTTGCCTTTTCTCCTTAGCTATGTTTGGTAAGAATTAAGAAGCGTGTTTTGTATCCTTTGAATTTGACCAAAATCGGTAGATCGATACTTTTGATATAAAAGTGACTATAAAGTTTCCGAATTCCAATCATTCATTTGTTCTTGTTCATAACACGTACTTACACTACATGAAGCTGATATGAGACCACAAATATCTTGAGATTTTTGAAGTCGCGATGTCAGAAGTGATGTTGCTTGACGTGAACACTAAGATATATCTTTGAGTGATCATGTTGACATATTTGATGTAAATGGAACAAATGCATGAACACATGAAAGTGTTGATACAGCGTGAGGGCAATCTTTTATCATGATGGCTTGCTAGACGCAGAGTCATAGGGATTTTGAGTTGGTAGGGGATAAGGACTCCATTGAGGTTGATAAATATTCATCCCTTTCAATCCTGATAGGCAAATAAATGTTGATTTAAACGAGGATTGTGATGGCCTGTCAATTTTTTTCACTATTGAGACTCGAGAGTATGTTGGGGGAGAAATGAACAAAAGAATGCACTTTGATGAGAGGGAAAATTAGAATTCTAATTTGTGGAATTGAAGAAATTTTGGCATCCTCGAAGATTTCATCCTCCAAAAATTATTTTTTTCAGCTTTAAAAGGCTACTAATAATAGTGAGGATATTGGCAAGAGGATCTAAAGCTTTTTGTTACTTGCTTTCCTTATTTTTTTAATTCTATAATTTTTCCTCTATTTTCTTCGCTATATTTGATAAAAATTAAGCATGTTTAATTATTTTGATCAAACTCTTCAGCTGAATTAGATTGATTGTTGTTAAAAATGACTCTTTAGAATTTTTTTATTCCAATTGTTCGATCAATCTCATTCAAAATTCTTTGAATCAGCTAACCGACTGTATATTTTTTCGAAACACCCTGTTGTTGAATCACTTAGATATAAACAATAGGAGGATGAGAGTAGGTTTTGAATTTATCAAAGAAAGATTGCATGTGGAGATTGGATTTTGAAGCTTCAGCTGAAGGTTTTTTGAAGTTTCACTACAAACACACCTGCAATCACATCTAGGAGAAATATCTAAGATCTGATTGTTTGAAGCTTCAGTTCGTGGGATTGATAGATTAGTACTAGGTTTACCTCATGCATCAAAGATGTGAATATTTTAATGCTATGATTTATGTGTTTATTGATTGATTAAAAGTCTACTCACAAAGAAAATATAATTAGGGTTGTGACCTTAATTGAGATGCCAACATTTGACACAGAGAAACTTGACAAAAAGAATAAAGAACAAAATTATCTTCTCTCTCACAAACACGTAGTTGAGTTTTTATTTATTTATTTATTTATTTATTTTATTTATATGCTATTCTAATAATAATTCATTCAGTAGTTGTTAATTTGGTGCATAATTTCTTATCATTCACTGAATTCCAAGTCTTAATTTGGTATCAAAACCCATCAAACTTCAATGGGTAATTTGATCCGATTAAGACTCAAAAAAGAACACGCAAATTTCAAGATCGATGTGCACAAACAAGTTGCCATCTTGTGTGATCATGTTAAAAGATAAATCGCATATCGAATAATTATCAAAATATAAAATAATATATAAGTGTTTTGACTAGTCCTCTTTATAAGATTAATATTTTAAGATGGAACTCAAGTCTTAACATAGACTTGATCAAAGGACGTTCACTAACTCCTGTTGAAACACTTCATATATATTTTAAGCTATTTTATTTAGATTTTGTATTCAATAATTTCCCCACCCCATAGAAATTTGATTTGTGTGTTTAAAATTAATTTTGACTTTGACTTAAAATTTAACCTCTACCAAATCGGGGCTTAATCTTTACCACACTCTCTCACTAGATTGCTCTCTCACGTATAGATCAAGTTAAGTTATCCAATACGTGTTATGTGCACAACTTTCATAAATGTATGATTGAAGTTACATCTCGTGACCTCTATCTACTCTGATACTATATTGAACTTTTTCATTTATTTATTTAAATTTTGTCTTCAATAATTTGTTACCACTACCAATAAAAGGCAATATATAGCTAATTTGCATGTTGTATAATTTAAAACTAATAGGTACAAGTAATGCTAATAAACAGTTGAGATATTTGAACAAAATTTATGAAATATATTCCTGACCTGCACATGATGAACCTCAGTGTTGTTAGTCGTGGTCTCCTTTTCTTTTGCATGTTCAAGGTATTTATCTATTGTATTTTCCATGCTAAGCATTGAACACAGAGAAAAAAAANCAAAATTTATGAAATATATTCCTGACCTGCACATGATGAACCTCAGTGTTGTTAGTCGTGGTCTCCTTTTCTTTTGCATGTTCAAGGTATTTATCTATTGTATTTTCCATGCTAAGCATTGAACACAGAGAAAAAAAATCAAAAATTCAGCTAGAAAAATGGAAAGGAAAAAACAGAACTCATAATTCAAATTGGGACTGGATGCAGAAAGAGTGAAAGCATAAACCATACTAATCAGACCTAAATTTTCTCACCGAGAGGTTTCAAAAGTTTATCACAGTCTTTATGTAGATTCTATCTATATGATTCATGAATCCCAAAGACATTGTTTTGTGCCGGCTCAAACATTTTGTCAATCTACATGGTTTGTTTACCAAGTTAGTCATAGATTACTAGAAAATATTAAGAAATAAAATAAACTAAAACATTCTCCAAGTCTACTATTAACTCGTATCCATTTTTGCTCATGTAAATAAAAATAGTACTTTGCAACTATAAAACGATACAATATAAGAGATACTTGCATGATAAATACATTAATGAGTCAAATTTAACATAACTTGGTAACCTAGGCCTATTTCCAAATTAACCATCTGGTTCTCCTTCACAAAATATCAAGAAAAACAATAGATAGAGTAACAACAATAAAGAACATGAAAAAACTCTAATACCTGAGAAAAAGCACTAGTCATGATAAAATTTGTTATAATTATCATATCCAAAATAGACTCAAGAACATTGAATCAAGGCTCACAAAATAATGACTAATTTGAGAAATAGGGGAAAAAAACCCTCTCTTTTCTTCCCTTTTCTTGGAAACTATTATTCTCGGCACTTATTTTAGCCAGGCATTCCATTGTACGGTACGACTTTTTCCATATATTATTCTATGTTCGAGTGAGCTACATAAGAACTAGGACACAAGAAGCAAACAATTCTCCCCTCGTGAGGAGGGAAATTCTAATAGAAATAATAAATAAAAGAAAACGAGGAAACAAACATTGCTGTTATATAAGTTTTATAATAGAATGGGATATAAAACAATATATGAGAATTTTGATAGCTAGCTCATCATAGGTTTTTGAACACATTGGAAATATTTGAAAAGAAAATTGATCGCAAATAAAGTGAAATTAGTGAAAATAAAGTGAAAGATTTAAATATAAAACACTTAATTTAACATGGGGTAAAAAGCATATGCAGGTTTAAAAAATTCTCCACTATAGTTAGTTTAGCTTTCACAATTACCACTATTTTATTCCTTCACTCCGGTTTCACTATTAGGAGGAAGAGAAGTTACCAATTTCTTGAGTTCCTTTTGGAAAGTAAAGTTGTAAAGAACTTCCAAGATGCCAAGCTACAAGAAGGGAAGAGCTTGGAAGCAGTTGCCCAGGCTACAAAGAACTTTCCTTATTCTTCCCATGCTTTTTTTGGTTCATCTTGTTTCGATTAATCACGTTTGGCATACAATATGTATTAAGTTTTTAACCAATTTTTGTTTCGAAAAAATAATTTATGATTGCACTGACATGATTGCTGGATTCATGTGCCTGAAACAACACAAAGTACTCCGGCACATATGCATGCATAGAGAGTTAAATAGAAATTCAAATCTTCCTACTTATTTCACTATTATTTTGTAGTAAAATAGACCTCTTAATCCATGGAAATTGATTGATGCCTCTGAAGGATTGAAGATAAATCACAAGCACCATTTTTGCATGTCTTGCTGAGTGTGAAAAGAGCATGAACGGAGGAAGTCGATTTTTTATGGTAACATTTAGCTACTTACTTTAAACAGATAATTAGAAACACTAAGTAACAAAATTGTATGTTCTCATGGATCAGCAATGAGAATAACTTAAGACTGACTGCAATAGTTCTAGCACAATGGCATGAAAATATTCAGTTCAAACGGCATGAACGGATGAAAGTATATACGTTGGTATTTTCTTGGAGGTAATTGGTGTATCAATGCAAGAACACAAATAAAGATCAAATCACAACATATTGTAGCCAGTAATCATCAGCATGTATTAGTTTGAAGTGTCTTGTCTAAAAACTTGAGTCATGATAAAGGGAACATATAAATTTAATCCTCAAACAAAATGTTTACTTTCAATGATCACTCTCCCCCTACAAAATGAAATTTAGAGGTTAGCATATTTTGCTGGAACTAAGACCTAAAATAGACTCATGGCTCACCTTTTTTTATAATATCAAAGTCTTAAAGAAGCTACTTGCCGCAAAAAGCAAGGGGGAGGAGGGATTTATGGAGTACATATCTCCAATATCTTCATTAGAGTCAAATTAACTTACAATTTGTTAACAAATGTTTCTTATTAAAATTTCATCCCAATTGTTGTTTTGATTACTCAAAAGATTCAACACTTAAGCTCACTAACAATATGTTTCCTTCAATTAGTACCATAGAATAGCTTATTGAAGTTACGTGTGCAGAAATAAAACTAACTTTCACCCGTGAATTTAATTCATCATACCATATTAAGCATGCAATTGGGTTATTGGATTTTAAGCTTATATATATGAAGAGTTTTGGATTCCCAGTCACAGGAAAAATTGCGCATTTGATTGAGTAAGCTACTAATAATTTGTACCTCTTATTATAGTGTGCACTAACGGGGGGCGTTCATGCAAGGAAGTTAGAATTTGCAGAATCTAGCTATTTTTGTGGTTATGATTAATGGTCGTCTCTGAATTTCATCCAGCTCCTCGCAAGCCAAGGAAGAAAGACATAATACCTTTAAGTGGACTTCTAAATCCAATAATAACATGAAATGCTAATATTTCATGAGAAAAATAGACTTGACATAACAAAATCCAAATCGAGATTAAAGAAGTCTGTACAATATACACAAGGTTTCTTTCAGTCCAAAATAATTATTGTTCATTAAAGGAACCCGATAAGCATACACATGACAGAATATTTGAAATTTGATAAATTTCTTTCCCTTTCTTTCTACAATCAGATGTTAAAGTAGAAATCAACATGTTCACTAAAATTCAGCCCCTACACAAAAGGAGATCCCTAAGTTCCTTGCAAACTTAGCAATTTTACGACAACAAACCAAGTCATGTTCCAAATAAAATTTTAGGTAGGCCAAATCAAGCAACCTTCATATATTAGATGATAAAAGAGTAAGATTGATGCAGACAAGTTTGAGGAGGACTATAAGATGGTGTTAACATGGTACAGGAAATCTCTCAAAGTACACCAACCCCATACCCTATTGCACCATCAAGCATTATCATATTATATATACACAAATATAAATATGTAAATATATATAATAATAGCAAAGCAGAGAGCACAAACATTGAACCAAGTATAATTTTATGTAATGAAATGTGTACTTGAAATTAATGGGATGAGCGCAAAATAAATGAGAAAAATGCATTGAGAAGAGATATGAAAATGTACTTGGACCTTGAGAACTGAAATAGTCTTCCTTTTTCTGAGAAAATAATCAAAGCTACTTCAGCATCACAAAGTACAGATAACTCATAAGCTTTCTTTAACAGCCCATTTCTGCGTTTTGAGAAGGTAACCTGCCTGCTTGATTCGTTTTCAATTCGCTTCATTTGAACCTTTCCTCTCACCATTTTCTGCAAAATAATCAAAATTTCTGTAAAATAAGTGAAACCCTGATAAAAAAATTCACCGTGAAATGACATCAAAAAATTACCAGGAAGTAGCTCTTGTGCTCAGCAGCTTAGGAGAAAATTTAAGATCTGTCAAAAAAATTTCAACAAGAAATAAGAGAGAAATTAAGAGGGCTTCTAAATAAAATTACTCAAAGCAACATCAACTTGTTTGATTACGATTAAAAACTTTATTTGGTGTCACTGTATGAAATTTTCTTTGCCATTTTGTTTCCAAGAGAATAACACAAACGGGAAGGAAATTGTGGGTTCAAATTTGTGTAAGAAAAATAAGAAGCACCCAAAACCCTAATAAATTTACATGCCAAAAATTTCAGCTGCTAGTCAATCCAAAAAGAAAAATGAACTAGAATCCAAAAACCCTAGACTGCACGGAAAAATTTACAGATAAAAAGGCAAGATTGCTGCAAAATAAAAAAAAAATAAAAAGAAACACCAAGCGATATAAAGCAACAAAATAACTGTACATCAAACCCTGAGAGCGGAAAAAACAGACTTAGAAAGGATTAATGGAGTACGGAGTTTGTTCAATATATCACAAAAGAATATAATCTGAAATTCCGAATGCCCAGAAATATATAAGCAGAAGTAAGGCACAAAGTAATCGTTCCTTCTTTATGCATCAATCACTTTATTTTCAGACCTCAGAACCCAACATTTCCTTATCTATCAATATCTGTTGTGCTCTCTCGTCTGTGTATGAACTCTGTCCAGCCCACATAATAAAAAGGAATGAAGAATAGATATTCTTGGTAAAAAGAGAAAACTATTGCTGAAATAGAAATGTTTTACACTATTAAGAGCTTATAAAAATGGAAATTTTAATAATAAATGGGCAGTTAATTTTCTTGGTTATATGCTAACATCATCGTACAATGATGTGATTCGTCAACGAATTACATGCTGCCACCTTATCCAAATTGATTAGAAATGGAGCTGGTCACGTGGCTCATCTTATAGCGTTTCATTGAAGAGTAATGTTAACACCAACTCACGTCCAATTTCATAATACCATATTTAGCCCCATAGTGATTAAAATTTAAATTTAAATTAACAATTAATTTTAATAATAAATTTTATGGGGTCACATAATTTTTCAACGATACATTTCATCAATTTTTATCAATATTTACTAAAAATATGATTTTAATTCCTACCAAATAAAGATTTAATTGGAGTTGAGATCTACTGTCCAACTTTTATTGTGAAATATGTTGTTTATCCAATTAATTATTAATACGTCATTTTTAAATTAACACATCATCTCAAATTTACTCTCATTAACTTCATCATAAACCCACAAACTTGATGATATGTTAATTTAAAACGATATGTCAATAATTAATTGGGTGGTTAGTAAAAATTGACATGAGATCTCAACACATTTAATTGAATTTATTATTTAATACATGTTTGAGTCCCATTTTTTTTTTTATTAATAATGCGTTATGGTATAGTACATTGATGAAGAATGTGTGGTTGAAAAATAGGGAAATGTTTTGAATTTGTGTGTAATATTAATTTATTGAAAAATGTGTGATTGAAAATAAAATAGAGAAAAATATATTTTAAAAATAAAGGGGATCAAATAAGGGAATAATATCACAAATGATGTTTTAGTATTAGTAGTGTTAAATAACATTATTCTTAATTAAAAGATTATGAGACGAATAGATTATATATATGATATGCATGTGTACAGAGATAATAATAATTTATGAGACAGAATTTGTTCTCGAAACTACTCAACGATTATTGCTCAAAATGTGGGTCTAGATAAATGTTTTGAAATAAACGAGGTTCGATTCAAATAACACTTAGAGGGGGTGAATAGGTATAATATGCGAAATTAAAAATTAACTAACAATAATTGCAACAAGTCACAGATGACTGAATCTAGACAAATTGAAAAAAAAAATCTAAACCCTAGCCAATCATCCATAAATAACAAAACAAAAAAAGTAATTAACATCAAGAATTGATTATGAAAAAAAACTCTTGAATAACTCTTCAAGAGAAAAAACTTCAGTGCACACGTCCAGTAAATAATCTATCAGAAAATATTTAACTTACAAAATTAGTCAAAATACAACAAAAATTAGTAGACTTTGACTCCCAACCTTTAATCACCTAAGAGTGCACTCCAGCTCCAAAACCTCTGGACTTTTTTTCTCGTTCCAGATCACCAAGAACAAACTCATTCTCCACTAACAGGAACTCCGATCACTTATTTAGATATTCAGGACTCTGAAAGATATTTGGTAAAGGTTTATTTGGTGTTTCGATCTTTTTGAATTTTTTATGTTTTGATCTTGTGGTTAAGACAAGAGAATTATGGAATGAGTATTTGATCTTCAACAATGTATTCGTCTGAATAAATAGAGGCTTAACACACAATAGGGATGAATTTTTCCTTGGGTATTTATAATATGGAGCGCTATGGGTTGTTTGGGGTTGTAAAAAGCGAGCTAGGTTTTGCCTGGATGAGACGATCCCTCGAATGCTCCTTGAGCGGCCAGCGAGCGGTCCAAATATGCTAAAACCATTCGAGCGGTTCCATTTATACTTTCAAGGGGGCTTACTTCCTTCTCGATCGACTGACTTCACTTGACGGCCAGGAAGCGATTTTTGTCTTGACTTGATCTTCTTAAGTTGACTTTGATTCCTTCTAAAGACACTTCCATCCAT
>CAIGRN010140768.1:0-21877 GCA_903798345.1 Fraxinus anomala
AGATGTGTTCTTTGATCGCTATATATATATATATATATATATATATATATATATATATATATATATATGTCATGCTAAGCTACTTATTTTCTTCTTCACAACAAAAATGTTTGCTGTTATTTCAAATTCAAAGGTTGCTTATAGCTTCTCTAGTGATTTCCAATTTTAGAAGGTTCATCTCCATTGCATTGTTATTTCCTGTGTTTCATTTCTTATCCAATGATTAATGTTGTCCCCAAGCTTTGTTTGAGTGGCATTCATGATTTCTCATATTGGACAAAGGAATCCATCAATGTTGTGCTTTTATTTTCACGTGTTGATTTTACCTTCTTCAATAGTCTCCCTTTTATATAGACTTTATGTGAATTCTACACTAATTAACTCAATCCTAAGGGCTCATTTTGCAGGACTTTTGAAAAGACAAAATGAACTAAAACCTAAAAGCTGCTTTTGAATCTGTTTGACTAATTTTATCAAAGTGTTTTTCCAAATTAAAATAGTTTTTAAAGGAATCTGGTCTAATGTTACTTCTTTTAAAAGCACTTCTGAAATATAAAGCTCTTTTAGAAATTAGTTCTCAAACAAAACTTAAAGTAGCTTCCCATTAATCACTTCTACAGGAAACAAAAGCAAAAACAAACGCAAAACTCATGCTAAACGAGCCCTAAGATGCCTTTCTTCCTTAAAAGTAATTTACGATTCAAAATTTTCTTCATACCTTGTTTCTTGCATGGCTTTTGGGCAATTTGAGTTTCTTTGATCTGAGGCTCTAGATTAGATGAAATTTGTACATTGTGATCGATTGCCATAAAATTCTCTTAATAGGCGGACTATGATTATGTAGGTGGAGTAGAAATTGAATTACTGGTTCATCTACATGGCAGATGATTAGAAACCGACTAACCTCCCACAATAGAATAAACACTCTCTCTCCGAATTGCTCCGTGTCTGTTGACTGTTTGGAATTTGGTTCCCGTCAATAGAAATTGTAAACACATCGAAATTCCTCAAGAAATAGGTGGACCATGCACCTTCAAACCACTGCACTGCCATAGTTAAATACTTCGCATGTAATATGTCTAGTTGGAGAGGAAGGTTGTAGCCATAATATTGGCCAAGTTGGAGAACACTTGAAGTTCAGGTGCAAAGTGGTCAAACCAACAAGCTAAATTTGACCTGTCTGGTAAAGTATCCTTTCCTGTATGGCACCTGATGTGTCTTTTTTGAGACTTTACAGTAGTTGTACTAAATCCAATTTCAATTAATTGAATGTTGGACCCTTGTGAGAGGCTGCCATGGCCAACGCCCACATTTTTTCAAATATATGGTTTAATTTCTTGTCTCTTCATAAATAATACACACGTCCACTACAAATTGTTGTCAATTAAACTCAAAATTGGAGATCATTTTTGACATAGAACAATAAAATACTACATATTCTTCGTGCCAAGTAATTCTTGTGTTCATGTTTATTTTTCTTGAATTTTCACATTTGCTTTGTAAAAATTCACCGCTTGTTACATTTTTGAAACCTATTTGTTGGAATGTCTCAAAAGCAATATCTAACCAATAGGACAAACATCGTTTTTAGGAAAGCATTTTTTATACTTATTTTGAGCCTCTAATTTTTCAGATTTTTTTTTGCACATTCAGTTTACTAATGATGCAATATTTACCCATGGTGCTAGTTTTTGGTCGAAAGGATTCTTGTCCAGAAGAACAATGGACGACATGAAGTCAAGCTGACTGACTAAAGATAACAAAGAAAACCTTTTCACTTAGGAAGCATCTAAAATACAGACAATTTTGTCTTCCATGGCATTCAAAGTTTAAATTTTATTTTAAGCTGATTAAATTTATTCTTTATCAACATATTTCATATAAGTCACAACTTACTATTCAATTATTATTCATACATTTTGTATAACGCAGAGTTTATGAACATTTAAAACCATTACCAAACAAGCAAGTCTTGATACATTGTTGTTTAGCTCATATTCAGCAAAGTAAAATATGAACAAAGAATTTTAGTGTCTTTAGAACATAGATATAGAACCAACCAAATCTTCACGAATCCATTTGATTTCAGGGTTCTCTCTAGGGTCTCTTTCTTCCAGGAATACAAGAAGATTTCTAGAATAAAATCAGCAGTGACATTTCCAACGAATCTTATTTTTCACTATTATTTAATCACTTAACTCTTCACAACACGAAATACCAGTAAAGTTCATCGCACTTGGAATCCACAACAAAAACACCTAATTCATCACACCGCTACCACCAGCCAATGGAAATCATTATCAAAACACAACCCAACCCAACAGGAATTACAACCATAGCTAAGAGGTCAAGACTATCGATTACCTATATATTCCTTAACAAAGATGGACTAAAGAACACCACAACTTACTACCATCACTTGTGAGCAAGATGATGGGGTTGTCTAAGCACGCTCGCCCCTAATTCGACGAGCTAGCTGGATGTCCTTGGGCATGATTGTCACACGCTTGGCATGGATGGCACAAAGGTTGGTGTCCTCAAACAGACCCACAAGGTAAGCCTCGGCAGCCTCCTGAAGTGCCAAAACAGCATGGCTCTGGAAACGCAGATCAGTCTACAACCAAATGACAAGCAATCAATCAAGAAGCCCTTTACACATAACCAGAACCCATTATTTGAACAATAATAAACTAAGTTTTCTTCCGAAGAAATTTGTGAATCCTACTACACTATTCTGCTGTGTTCATTGCTAAATCTATCAGGACAAACAATTATCTGAACAATGATCAAATAACAAGAACAAGGTTCTTCATCACAATATACCTTGAAATCCTGGGCAATTTCACGGACGAGCCTCTGGAATGGCAGCTTCCTGATCAAGAGCTCGGTACTCTTCTGGTACTTACGGATTTCACTATCATAATGTTAACGATACTATAAATCAGCAAAATTGAACAACAAACAACCTTTATTCTACAATGTGAACAAAAACGTTAATATAAGTGTAAATATCATAAGTACTCACCGAAGAGCAACAGTACCAGGACGGTAGCGGTGAGGCTTCTTCACACCACCAGTGGTTGGGGCAGACTTACGAGCAGCCTACATCAAGCAATTCAAGATATTACACCAGTGAAAGATGAAAACTTTACAAAAATATATTACATGGATGAATTCAAAAGCAAAAAAAAAAGAAATTCAATAACAAAGGAGGACCTTAGTAGCAAGTTGCTTCCTGGGAGCCTTTCCTCCAGTGGACTTACGAGCAGTTTGCTTCGTACGAGCCATCTGCACATAATCCCAATTACAGAATTGCATTAGAATCGCATTCTCAAACTTTCACAAAGAAAAGGGTTCTGATAGAACCCCAAATTACTAATTTGTTCAAATGTCAATTATGCAAGGGTATTGCGGGGATTAATACAATAACTTGTATAGGTTGTTGCCTATAAATAGGTGGGCAATGTTTCATTTGGGGCATGCAAAAAAGACTCTGAGTGAAGTAGTATTTGGAGAGTATGGCCCTCTCGAATGGCCTCTTATGATTTCCATTTTCAATTGTAACTTTTCATTCAATTAATACAAATCAGTTCCTGTTTCCTTTCCATTCTTCATTGTCGATACTAATGGGATCTATCAAATATTCATTCATCAGTAGCAGCAGTAGGGGAATCTATCAGGTTCTTACACAGTTCGATGGAAATTCCTAAATTCAGTTATATTTCAACCTAACGCCATGAAATCCAGAATCAAAGCCTACTTGCCACCTCATTTTATAACTAAATCAATAAACGCAACCAAACACTAATTATCAAGAAATAAATAAAGGATGTTAAGAAATCAACCAATCATAACCCATTGGAACCCTAGCATTTCGACATAACACCGGAATTCTAACACAATCGTGACAATCCATCAAGGAAGCCCGAACTGCGAGATAAAACGATCAAATCGAAAAGCCAAAACAAAACCTAAACCCAGAATTCAAATCCTAAGCACGTATAGTTAACAAAATCGACAACAATCAAAACAAATAGGACAAAACTTAATCCCAGATTTTCCTCAAGCGTGCACCAATTGCAAAATCAAGGTTCATAAAAACCCCAATCTACAACACAAGTGTAAAATTTTCAATTAAAAACAACAGTAGCTCACCTTGACCAGAATTATCTCTCTGCCTTCTTCCTTGGAAAGATGAAAATCCCCAATTTTTTGAGGGTGGTTTATATATATAGGCGTTGATGGCGTTTACCATTAAGAGAAGTCGGCGGTGACGATTATAAGTATGAAATCCGACGGGCATAAATACGTAGGTTGTGTTTGATGACGGCCAGGATTTGAAATTAATGGAATGACTCGGATCAAGAGGCCTCACTAATAATTTCGTAGGGAAAAAAATCATAAATCAGCTTTTTAAGTTCCACAAATTCAAAAATCAAATTTTAAGTTTCACAAATATAAAAATCAAGTGTTTATTTATTAATTAAAAATATTTTTATTAATTAAATATAATAATAAATAATTAATGATTACAGATACATAATTATATGTCACAGTTTTTTTCAATATCACAAATCAAAAATTTTATAGGTCACAGTTTATTTTGTTGGTCACATATCAAAAAATTTATAGGTCACATTTTATCTATCGATCACATATTTTCAAATTTTTTATTACAAATTATCAAATTTTAAGGTCACAGTTTAACGATTAGTCACAGAAAACCAAATTGTTGGTCACATACACCAAACAACCAACCCCCAATCACAATCCACCACCAATACTTGGTCACAAATCAACCAAATAGTTGTCACATACACTCTTCATTCCGTCCCCACTGCCACCGCCGCAACTACCACCAACAATAACAACACAACACAACATCTACTCCACAACTGGTCAGACAACACACATCGACAGTGCCCCCACCACACACCCACCACCACCACCACCGCACCCATAGCACACGCACCAATCACCATCGCCAACCAGATCTGAAAGCATCAATACCCACCACCACCATCACCACCACCAACTAGATTTGAAAGCATCAACACCACCACCCCACATCGATGCAACACCATCGCCACAACTCCACTCCGCTAGCACACACACCCACCACCCATTGCGATGCTGCTCTGAACGGCTCCTCGCACGCTGCCACATCACCACCATCCAGTCATCCTCACACCCACAATAGGAAAAAAAACAAAAACGGAAAGACGAAGGATTGCAGCATCGCGATACAGCGTTCACAGTAGCGTTGCCGTTTGCAGCAGCTTCCGTTCTCAGCAGCGTCGATCAACTCATCTCCTTCGTCGCTGGTTGTTGGAGTTTGAATGGATCGCCGACGTTGAAGAAAGAGAAGCGACGAAAACGATGACCTTGGAGGGAGACGACATAGAGGAGGGGAGAGAGAGATAGTGAGTGAGTAGTGAGAGAATAGATATTGATGAATTATGGTTTATTTGAAATATTAGTATTATCATATTATTTAAATTAACAAAATATCCAATTAATACTTGATTTTTGATTAAATAAATTTCATACCTGAATTTTGAATTTGAAAGTTTAAATACCTGATTTTATGTAATTTTCACTTTTTCTTATTGGGTAAAAAGAATAATTGAACTTTGGGTTGGGTTGGATCGGGTCGGGAGTTGAATCAATTCGATTTTGTAATTGAAAATTGTTGTGCGACCCGACTTGACTTGATATTTAATATATTATAGATTAGTAAATGTTGGATAAAAAATTAAAAAGGGACGTGCCTTGGCTGTTCGTCAAATTAAAGTTAGGCTCTGTTTGATGCATACTATTATAAAATGAGAATGAAAAATATAGTCATTATTAGGCCCTACACAAAATATAGAAATTCAAAATTAATGACTGGATGTGATGGATAACAGCTATATTTTTAATTTTTATGAAAGAAAAATTAGAAACAAATAGGGGCTTAATCACATTTATTCACATCTTTCAAGTTTTTTACCCCACACTTAAGCCCCACCTTCTAGAGCGAGGGTAAAACAATTAATTTTTATGTTAAAAATAATAATAATAAATCATTCTTGTTGTAAATATTCAAAATTTGTACTCAAATCGTTATATCATACGTATAATTTAAATTTTGACACCAATTGGAATAACAACTTGAGTTCGACCATTAAAGAAGCGACAGAAAGTCACAAGGGATAAGATGAAATATCATTTTTCAAAAATAACAATATATATGATATAACAAATTGAGCACAGAGGCTAGATCGTTACAAATGTCTTGCCATCTCTGCCTACTTGCCTTATCACTAGCGATAGTCAATAATCGCTAATCGTATATTTGCATGCATCTGTCTTTGATTATCAATTATGAAAATAGAGGCAAAGAGGGAAGCAAAAAAGCAAAGACGAAAATTCATTCAACTACGCAACTCCTTTTCACATGTATCCCCGATCATGTATTTGGTTGGGGGTGAAGTTTTGATAGTGCAGTAGGTGTAAAGAAAACCTTACACTTCTTCTGCAATATAGTGAAACCTGCATCAGCAAATGGATGTAACTTCCACGTTAAGAGTCAACCAATATGAATATTGTGTTTGCTTTACCTATTTTTCGATTATCATTCTATTTCCTCTCATAACAAGGGATCAGGACTTAAGCCTAACGTCTACGTTTATGTCAAGGCCTCAACTCCAGTGATGAATTGTGGTAATCTGCTTAACGAGATTTTCCTGCTCAGTAAATTACAGCGGAAGTACCAATAGGGAATGCCACTCTATTGAAGTAACATAAATTTTTTAGTACATATAACATTGATTTACCAGCAAAAATTTCTGGATCCGGTCTATAAGCAATGAAAAATTTCACTCATCATTAGCAGCATTTCTGGTTGAACAACTGTATTCCTTTCGTATTAGCTTAAACCTAGTGTTGAGCCCAGATAATGAAGAAAAAGGACTTCCTGTCAATTGAAACAATTCCAAGTCATTAGACGACTACAACAAGTCTTGTTCCATATTAATATGGGTCGGGTACATAAATCATTATATTGCATTGGTTCAGTTAGTTAATAGATCTACTACTAACTATAACAAACATCATTTATTGCAATGAATTGAACAACTCATTTATAGACATTCGACAATAACTAAAAACCAATTTTTATTGCAAGAATTTGGGCAGCCATTTTGTCATAGTACTAGTGGAACATATCAGTTATCTAAGATTGAAATGCTAGAAAGCCATGCAACTAATGAGTAATGACATCAATAATGATAGCACCCAGTCAGGTCCTTGGTGAACCCAAATCAATCCCAAGCAACTTTTAGTGTTGGACAGTGCGGATCCTAAATCCTAATGATATTGTACACTTTTCTCCTCGACTAGGGATCGACCTAATATATCTATTTGGTTGTCCAAATATTCCTACTTTATAAATGATTTTAGGGAGGTGGTTTTGAGAGTGTGAGAGGCGTGAGAAAATCTTATACTATTCTTCTTTATTAACTCGACTCCCTGCATGAAGACACTTCCCTTGGGGCAACTCCTGCCAATGCCCTAATAAGGTTAGCATTGGGGTCAGCTGGTCAGGTGTGATAACCTGCGGCGGCAAGAGGGCATAGCTCTCAATGTGAAGGTGAACCACTAAAAATCTGCATTTTTATTTTATTTTGTTTAAGAAATGATTATGGCTTAATCCCTAACAGCGAACACCTCATTTCAAGAGCCAACTCTCCTATCCCATACAAGTTTATCACATCTGTATCATATGAATTGAAAGATGCATTCTATTTATATCCTGAATAACATGAAACAGAGAATAAAACTCAAGTCCATCATGTCTTTTGAACTCATTTTGAATATGGCGTCTCCTGGGAGATATTTTTTGAGTTCTACAACTCAACTCGAAATTTATATAGTTTTAAAAGATACCGGCTGTTGCATAAATTCCAATAGTGTGAGGATTCTGTCGAAAAAGAACTCTTATATATCTATAAAACTCAATACATATTCTGAGCACTAATATCATAAGAATGAAGCAAGAATGTTGACTTACATTTTTGGATCTCAATAAAGACCTAAAACTTTCCACCAAGCAGCTCCAGTTAATCCCCAGATCACAATGTTAATTAGGGCCATTGCAATTCCCAATTTAAAAATGTCGCGGAGTTCTACATAACCAGCTGTGAACCACAAGTGAGAAATAAAATCAATTCCAGGTCATGACCGACAAATTAAGTTGGTCATGACCGACAAATTATAACTTAAAAGTACAGATTGTTCAAAGAAAAAGGTCCCCGGGACATTTGAAATGGCAATATAAGACAGGAAATGGCAACAAAGACATTTTTCTCAACTAGGTTATTAATAAAAATAAACGTAAAGTAAAAATCGAGATGGTCAACACAAAATTATAACCAGACGAAAAGAAAATTTCCTGACAGGTGAAAGATTTTTATATGTAATTTAGAAAAAAAAGGTTATTAGGTATGTAATCGTATTCTTCTTCTACATAAAGAAGATTATGGCCCCTGAGTTATCATATTCGATGTTGTATTTTCCTGATTATCTCAAGTGTGATTGTCCTTTTATAGTTAAACTTTTCCTGATCACCATTTATCAGTGCTGAAAGTAATCTGGTCAGAAAAAAAGTTCATACGTATAATGAGAAATAAAATACCTCCATAGTAAATAGCAGCCTGACCACTGCTATAATGTGTCAGTGCACCAAAAAGATTTGTGTTGTATCCCAAAGCCAGAGCAGCCAACAAACCAGGAACTTGGGATGCCACGTGCATTGCGAGAAATGCCAAGTATAGAGCTCCAACATGTGCAGTTTGACTTGCAAATAGATAGTGGATAAAGAAGTATGCTGTCTGAAGGATACAAAATGCACCAAACCAGCTCACTGAAAGAGATTTAAGTAAGTTGGCCACACATTTAGACATCCAGGGTACAACACCAAGAGCCGTTAATTGAGTAGCCATGCCGACTAGAACTCCAAACCAAGCCAGGGTATCCCATGCTTGCTTCTCGCTTAAACAATCTTCCCAATCAAGTACTCCTAACAGCAGAAGTATTGACAAACCCAGCATAGCGGCAATAACGCTACTCATGCCAAGAGCCTCTCTGTATACAGAAATGAAGGCAGTCAGTAGTCGGTTCTCTACAAACCTAGAGAAGTAAATTTAACTGAGTATGGAATCAGTAACAAAGATATTCTAGTGGCAATGACGCTTCAAATTTGATTGAAGAAAGTGTGAGGTGATCAAAAAGTTGAATACATAACCTACTTATTATTCGGGAAATTTATTTTAGCACGTGAGATTAAACTATTTGTCATGCCTTAGTCCTGAGCATTTGACATCATAAGCAGCCTCTTTGCCCGAGAAAGCTAAGTATTACCCTGAAATCCATAATGCAACTGTCAGCAGCATGGTTCCCACCATCAGCCATTCGTCTCTTTTGACACGACCCATTTGCTCCAATTTCCTCTTGGCCATGGCAGGAGCATCAGGAGTGGCTTTCATTTCAGGGGGAAAGATCTTATATAGGATGAACGGAGTTGCAGAAAGCGATATCAGCGCAGGTATGCTAGATACCTTGAGCCAAGTGACCCATCGATTTGGTATTTTCACACCAATACTGTCAGCTAATTTAACACACAGCATGTTTTGAGCTGCAGCTGTCAGGAAAAGAGCACTCGAGTTACTGGCAGACTGTCAAGCATCAACAAGGGAAATGATCAAATAAAGAAATGCCAAATATATAAAAATTAACAAAACTGGAATAAGGTACATAAAGAAAAACAAAAATAGGATAATACGTAGAATATCAAGGATAGACAATATCTACAATATGTAACATGATTGTACATTAGTTCAAAATATAGAACGTTGGAAGAGCTTCGGGTTAATCACAGCAGGAACAGGCCAACTTTTCCTAAATTAATATGCATTCTCCAACAAACTTCTGACTTTTTACTTGTATCCAACTTCCAGCTTACTCTAAGTAGATTGCAGAGCATCTTATGAGTCTAGTATTAAGAACTAAATGATGAAATCCATCTACTCAGGACTGTTAGAGTTTTCTTTCTATACCTATGAAAAAGAAGAAAGGACCAAAGAATTGATATTAAGCTTTTCATATATGTCCAAACACCGTCAAGTTGAAATGTTCAGGAAAGATGGATTTGAGAGGGAAGACAATGCTGAACTCTGAAACAAATATATCGTGGAGTATAAGAATAAGAAAGTAGAAAAGATACAAGAGTTATTTGGTGAAATTTATATGCCTACTTCTGCTGGCAAGGATAATCAAAAGCTACTATCAAAGAGAACAAAAATATCGGCTATGGATCCCCTGACTAACTAATCTCTGAAAATGAAGAACCCAATAAAACTTTTCAAATGGCACATCCAAAAACATAACCTCATTTGCCAGTATGCTGACCAAATGTAATTGCCCCCAATGGTTCCCCCAATTACCAAATCAAGGTAGACATGTGTATTGTTAAAATTAGGGTGTGACTTAAATTCTATTTGGAATGCTATTTGGGAATTCTATTCGAAGTCCATTTGGTAGTGCTAGTTGAAATTAAATTTGGAAGTTCAATCGGATATTTGAAATTTGTGTTGGACTTAAAGATGTCAAGATATGGACCAAGGAAGAATTTTCGGCGCATTGCCGCTCGCTGTGTGCCCGTCTCCTGCTCGAGCGCTCAAAACAAGAGTGTTGGTGCTCGAGCGGTAGAGTCACCGTCCGCTTGGCACCCACCTGGCACTTTTGTGGCGATTGGTCCGGCCCAAGCCCGTTTTTCATTTTTGATGTGTTTTCAACGTTCTTTTTCATCTATAACTCTATTTCTAGGGTTTGAAGCATTGTTTATATACATAGTTGGTTCTTCATTGTGATTTAGACAAGTTAGGCAAATTTGAAAATAAAATATCTTTGTATTTTTTCTTCATATTTTAGTGAATTCTCATTTCCTCTACAACTTGTTTTTAGTTCTTGCACGTTTGTGATATTTACTTCATATTGTGCTATATTTTCATTCTCTTATTCACAACATGTACAAACTTGCAGGAAAGGTTTTGCTCAAGTGATCACTGTGCAAAACATGACCCATGCAAGTGGGATTGGGCTTTATAATATTCAAGATAAGATAACAAGAAGAAAACCAAGACTCTTTCCTTTCATCTGATTAAGCATAGGGTACCTCCTAAACATACACTTCAAGCAATAATTGCTCATCCCACATAAGCTTGAGACTGATCACTCTTCCACCTCATCAAGATTAACCATCTCAATTAAAATCAAAAATCAATATTAGCTACATCATATACATAATCACATGCTCATTATGTATTTTCATCTTATACATCATACCACATGCTAATGAAGTATTCTAACTATAGAACAAAGAGCATAGGATTGACTCTCTTCGTTAATATTTGTCAATTATTCTCTAATACATGTGATGCAGGTATCTTTCAGTCAAGATATCATAGGATTGACTCTCTTCTTCCAAGTTATTTCAATTTTGAAGATTAAATTAAGCAAGTCATACCAATTATTATAGTAAGGGATACCTAAGATATTCAAGCAATGGGTGCAAACCTAGGATGTTATATCGCTGTCTGCCAACTTATTTGGGTTTACCTTTTGGGATCCACTTTCAAGTCGTGATTGCGAAGATGGACAACATGTGACATCCTGAAAGAAACGATATTTGCTGAATGGTGGAAGGTTAACTCAAATTAAAAGTACTCTTTCCACAGTGTTCTGTCTTTACTAATTCATTTGTAGTGGTGAATAATAAATGATAAGGCAAATAAGATGTAAGCCTGTCAATTCAGCACTTCATCTGTGTCACATTAATAAGAACGAGATAATCTATGACTTCTCGAGCCAACAATTGTCCGAAGCACACACCTACCTAATGCAACATTAGATTCTAAAGAAAACTTTGATTATTGTTAAGAGCATCTTCACCAAAAAAACTGACATACCTCTTCTTTGTACAAAGTCGGGAAGACTCGCCAGTTATTAATGAGTTATGATTTTGAATATATAAAATCAAATTTCACATTCCGGGAATTGACCAAAATGGTGAACAAAAAGAACAAAGGAGAACACGATTTATCAAAAAAATATGTGCATAATTCCTTCATATGCTAGTTGACAATTCACATTGCAATCTTCATCATATTATTAGGACCGGAATAATCCAATATCATTATGGAGGCACAAAGGGGGAATATGAGTTGAATTGGGGAAGGAAATGACAGACAAGCGCCACAGCAAGGAAGAGGAATGAAGAAGGAACTTCAATGGCTAACTGAAATTCAAATTATGTACGATGTCGTTGTATGGTGAGTATTAATTGTAATAGGTTAAGTGCTTTTTTTTTATAAAAACGTGTTTCCAAAAAGTCAATTTCCTTTCGGTTATAAGATCATGTGAGGTAGGGAAAAGGTGTGAAGAATCATTCTGGAGAATTCTGTCTCTGAACTTTCTTTCTCTCTTCATTTCTGTTTTTCTGTTTCTGTAACTGCATTCTGAATTTTCAATTGAAGTGTTGGGTGTTAAGAATTTCAATTGGAATCTGTCCGAGTTGTTAAATTTTACAAGTTTTGATTGATAAATTCAGCTCATCCATCACAAAATTGGTATGAGCAGCAATGGATATGGGAATGGCAGAAACCCAGAGTAAATCGAACGAAGAACACCTTAAGAGGTTGGATAAGGAAATAACAGATTTGGGAGTAGTTTTTATAACCAATGACCAAAGGCTGCAGGCCGTATGTACTAGACAGGATTGAATGGAACAGATGATTTGTGAAATGAAGGCTATTCAGGAATTGATGGTGCTAATGTTAGCTCAGGTGGTGGTAATAAGACTGATTACAAGGAGAAACGAGTTGAAGGATATGGGTCATCATCTCTGACTAGTGGGGACAAACTTAAGGGAAATGAAATCCACTTTGGTAATTCCAATAGAAGTAGGGAGATCAGGATGGCTGCCAAATTACCAAAGATAGATTTCCCTTATTTTAGTGGAGAAGGGCCAAGTGAATGGCTGGGAAAGGCAAAGAAGTATTTTCAAATTCATCAGGTAGGGGTGAGTTGAAAGTGGGAATCGCAGAGATGTATCTAAAAGGTAAGGCTAACATTTGGTTTCATGGCTTCATCTCCAGCCACCCAACTGCTAATTGGGATACGTTTGCGAATGAGATTTGCTGAGAATACAGCTGAAGAAGTAGTAGAAGTCTTCAGTAAATTAAGGCAGAAGAGGACTGTCATGGAATATCAGGAACAATTTGAAGAGATGAAATCCCAGGTAATGGTGTCCTTACCCCACCTGCCCGAGTCATATTATATTTCGATTTTCACCATTGGTCTGAAAAATGAGATCAAATCCATGGTGAAAATGATTCAACCCTCCACCATTGCCAAAGCTTTTGAGATCGCCATCTTACAGGAGAATACCATATCAGCCTTAAACAAAGGACCCAAAACCTTCAAACCACACCCCTACTCTAAATGGACCAATCCAAATCCTAACCCCAAGCCAAATGAAGTCACAAATAAACACCCCTACAGATTTTCAGGCTAAAAGGAAGCTGGGATTGTGTTACAAATGTGACGAAAAGTATACTAAAGGGGCATGTATGCAGGAATAAGATGCTCAATTTTTTACTAGCTAATGATGAAGATGACGGAGAGGCAGAGGAACCACTGGAAGAGGTTGAAGAATAGATCGGTAAGGAGGTGGTGGACGAAGTGATGTAGATATCCATCTATGCATTGGTAGGCAACCCCATGGTAAGACAATCTGACTCCCTGGGATGATTAAAAGAAGGAAGGTGTCTATATTAATTGATAGTGGGAGCACCCACAGTTTCATAGGCGAACAATTGGCTCAGTCTATCAACTGTAAGATGCAGCAAGCAAAACCCACATCAGTAACTGTGGCAGGGGGAGGGAGATTGGTCAGTAAAGCTATGTGTAATCCACTGGTCTGGAGGATGTAGAATCTAGAATTTCAGTTTCAGTTGAGGGTGCTTAAATTGGGAGGGAGTGATATGGTACTTGGAGTGGACTAGTTAAGCCAATTTAGCCCCGTGTTGTTTGATTTTGTTAAAAGAAGTATAAACTTCAATCATGGGGGTACAGAAAATTAAACTTCAGAATGAAGCGATCAGAGAAGAATTCCAAATGATGATTGGTACTGGGAAGAAGAGTGAATTCAAGAAGCAACCTTATGGTATAGTGGCTCAGATCTCTGCCATTGCTGAGAAAGAACAGGAACCCATGCCAGCTGAACTTAAGGTAGTGGTAAATCAATTTCCTATGGTTTTCCTAGAACCAAGGGATTGCCACCTATACGGTCTAATGATCATCATATACTATTGAAAGAGGGTGTACAACCATTTAAAATGAGACTATACATGTGTCCTTATGTTCAGAAATGGGAGATTGAAAGGATGGTAAAGGAAATGAAGGAAAATGGAATCATAAGGGCCAACAATAGCCCCTATGCTTCCCCTGTCCTGCTAGTAAAAAAAAGGATGGCACATGGAGGTTTTGTGTAGACTATAGACAACTGAATATTCTTACTATTAAGGATAAATACCCAATAACAATAATAGATGAGTTATTAGATGAACTATAAGGAGCAAGATGGTTTACAAAAATCGATTTAAGGGCTGGATACCACCAAATTAGGGTGGCAGAAGAAGACACCTATAAAACAGCATTTAAAACACATGAAGGCCCCGTATGAATTTAGGGTAACGCCATTTGGACTTACCAATGCCCCTGCAACTTTTCAATGCCTGATGAATGAAATATCAAAACAACACCTCAGGAAATTTGTTTTGGTATTTTTTGATGACATATTCATTTATAGCAAAGACTTGAAATCACATTGTGAACATGTTACTGTGGCACTGGAGCTCCTCAAACACTATTAGCTTTTTGCTAAAAGGAATAAATGTTCCTTTGGGCAGTCCAAAATAGAGTACTTGGGACACATCATCTCGGCAGAAAGGGTAGCAACTGACTATTCGAAAATTGCAGCTATGCAAGAGTGGCCTAAAACAACTAACATCAAACAGTTAAGGAGATTTCTAGGCCTAACTAGTTACTACAGGAAGTTTGTAAAGGGCTATGGGGGCCATGGCAAAACCCTTAACTGAATTACTAAAGAAAGACAACTTTATTTGGAGTAAGGCTACTGATTTGGCTTTTCAGGAATTAAAAAAGGCTATGAGTACCACACCCGTGTTAGCGTTCCTAGGCTTCTCTTTACCTTTCATAATTGAAACGGATGCATGCTATGGAGGGATTGGGGCGTCCTAATGCAAAATAGGAGGCCATTAGCATATTTAAATAAGGGCATAAACAACAGGAAGTTAGGCCTATCCATTTATGAAAAGGAGCTACTGGCATTGGTTACAGCAGTGAGTAAGTGGAGACATTACCTTGAAGGCCACCATTTCATAATTAAAACGGACCACCAGTCACTCCAGTACCTACTAGAGCAAAGAGTCACTACTCCACTACAACAGAAATGGGTATCCAAGTTATTGGGGCTCAGATACACTACAAACAAGGAATGAAAAATCAGGTGGCAGATACTCCATCCAGAAGGGAGGAAAATAATTCAGAATGCATGGCAATCACAGAAGTCACACCAGTGTGGATAAGGGAGGTGATGACCAGCTACCAAGGAGATAAGGAGGCTTTGGCTTAAATTACCGTATTGCTGCTTATAACAACTCAGAACCAGACTACCACTACTTGAATTGGCTACTTAAGTACAAAACCAGAGTTCACATTAGCTTAGGTGGGGACATCAGGAAGAAGTTAATAGCTGCCATACATTCCTCACAGGAAGGAGGACATTCTAGGATACAGGCTAATATTCATAGGGCCAAGCAACATTTTTTTTGGCCAGGGATGAGCAAGGACATCAAAAAGGAGGTCTAGGAATGCGACACCTGCCAAAGATGCAAAGGTGAACATGTAGCCTACCCAGGATTATTGCATCCCTTACCAACTCCACAGTATGCTTGGAGTCACTTCTCCATGGACTTTTATCGAAGGTTTGCCTACCTCAAGGAGTAAGAATGTAATCATGGTGGTAGTGGACAGATTCACAAGTATGCACATTTCCTACCATTATCCCACCCTTTCTCAGCCCTAACTGTTGCCAAATTATTCTTGGATAACATCCATAAGTTGTATGGTTTGCCCCAGAGTATTATCACTGACACCGACAGTGATAAAGTGTTCGCAAGCAAATTCTGGCAGAGCTGTTTAAATATCTGGGAATCAGATTACATTTAAGTTCAGCTTACCACCCACAAACGGATGGACAAACCGAAAGATTAAATTGGTGTCTAAAATGTATCTGCGATGCATGGTATACAAGCAGTCTAGACAATGGAGTAAATGGCTCAGTTTGGCTGAATGGTGGTATAACACCACCACCATGCACACTGCCATTAAGATGACACATTTTGAAACTTTGTATGGTATCAAACCCCCTCAACTGGCCTTAGGGCCCTACCAACAGATCTCCAATACTTCAGTATAGGAGGTATTGCAGGAAAGACATGAGATGGACAAAATTCTGAAGGAGAATCTAACTTAGGCCAGTGCTAGGATGAAGTTTTGTGTAGATAAGAACATGAGTGAAAGGGAATTTCAAATAGGAGATTAGGTGTACCTGAAATTACGCCCTTATGCACAACAAACTGTGGCCAGAAGAACCAAAAAGAAGCTTTCTGCGAAGTACTATGGACCTTATAAAGTGATTCAGAGATTCAGGAAAGTGGCTTACAAACTGGAATTACCTTCAGCAGCCTAGATCCATCCTTTCTTTCATGTATTGTTAAGAAAAAAATTGGGGCGAAAGAAGTTGCATCTGTGACATTGTCAACTTTTCAACCTTGGGAACAAGGTCTTTCGAAGGGGGAAGGATGTCATTATGGAGGCACAAAGGGAGAATATCAGTTGAACTGGGGAAGGAAAGGACGGAGAAGCTCCAGAGCAAGGAAGAGGAATGAAGAAGGAACTTCAACAGCTAACTGAAATTCAAATTTTGTACGACATCATTGTATGTTGAGTATTAATTGTAATGGGTTAAGTGCTTTTTTTATAAAAACGTGTTTCCAAAAAGTCAATTTTCTTTTGGTTATAAGGTCAGGTGAATGAGGGAAAATGCGTGAAGAATCATTTTGGAGAATTTAGTCTCTGAACTCTCTCTCTCCTCATTTCTGTTTTTCTCTTTCTGTAATTGCATGCTGAATTTTTTATTGAAGTGTTGGGTGTTAAGAATTTCAATTGGAATCTGTCTGAGTTGTTAAATTTTACAAGTTTTGATTGATACAGCTCATCCATCACATCCAATTGAATACATTAAACATTAGATTTATGTATTTGAGAAAATAAACAAAAAAAACTAGTAAAATTTAACACAATTTTCACACCAACCTGATTCTGGGATTGAATGAGATATGCTCCAATCTTCCTAGCCGATCCGTCCTTGGGCCTACTATCAGCACCGACCGCCAAGGACTTAATAATGGGCAAGAAAATTCCTCCGGCCCGCGCCGTAGTGCTCGGCATGGCGGGCGAAATGGCGGCTTCACTCAAAACCAACCCATAAGACAACCCCAGAGTACTCTTCCCAAGCCACCGAACAAAAACCATAGCAATCCTATCCCCAAGGCCCGTCTTCACAAAACCTTTCGAAAAGAAGAAAGAAATCACAATAAGCCAGATGACCTCATTAGTAAAGGCAGAAAACGCAGCAGCGAAGGTGAGAGTTTTGGTGATTACAGCGAGCGTGAGGCATGTAAAAGCCCATGCGCCTACAGGTAACGGGCTTAGAATGAGGCCCGAAATGGTGGTGAGGAAAATGGAGAGAAGCGACCACGCTTTTGGCGTGAGGGAGTGCGGTTTTGGTATTGCGAAGCGGAGAAGTAATCCAATGGAAATGGAGATGATAAATGGAATGGGTTTTACACCTTTCCAGTTGAAGTTCGGGAAGCGGCGGCGGGAGGTGGTGGTTCTGGCGTCAACAGGGAGGTTGTTGGGTGTGGAATTTGGATTCGACATTGCCTTTTTGGGTGGTGCAATCAGGTTGAATTTACGTGGTTCAATAAACTGGTTACTCACGCTGACAATCAACCGTATTAGAGTTTAGTGGAACACTGTGCATGGTGGATATGTGGGGAAGAATGAATTGATTGCCATTTTTTGAACAGATAACACAGCACTATAAAGGACTAGAATGTGGTGTACATACATCTTTTTCGTGATGAAGTAGTTATCTTGCTCTGGCCAAATTGTATCGAGTTGGGTCCAGATAGAACCAACCAACATCATCTCTAACAGGAAAGGGAATTTTTTGGGAACATAATTGGGCCACAATGGTGTTCTAGTGGAAGCTCTTTCGAAGTTCATTGTCGCTACTCTAAGCAGAAAGATGTCGAGGGGGTTGCTCTTTCAGAGAGGTAAGATGGTTGCAAAAAATCAAGAGCTACTGATATGAGAAGTGGAGTGTAATGCCTTGACTATAGTTCAGTGTGTAAGCATAGTAGTTCGCGCTCTTCTACATATATTTGGTTGAAATATGCTACACAAACAGACTCAATGACATGTTAAAAAAATAGAGATGACACGTGTCGACACATGCTTTGATAGCTTGAAAAAAAAAATCCAAACCCTATTCAAGGATCATTATTCTACTTGGTTTGTCTTGATATTGTAGGTTACTTAATGATGTTGGATGCAGTTCTCGGCACTTTGTAGTTTTGTGCCTTGTATTGAGAATCAAGTGGTCCACAATCTTGTTTTCTTTGCTGCTACTTCCTCGATAGTGAAAGCTGGACTGATTGTATTCCTCATTTTATTGCACCTTTTGTTTGCACGCATTTAATAATATTTCTTCTTTTTAATATACTAGTTAACAATATGTTCATTTAAGTGGTTTAGTAATATCATTTTGAATTTGGCTATGATAAAATAATAATAATAGCTCATGACAATTCAATATCAATATGGGTTTTTAGCCGTTTTATGGATTTTTTTAATCATTTTGGTTTTATTGAGTCCTAGCCGTTTATTTCTACAATTGGTGAATCCAATTTTTGAATTTCAATTGTAGATGAAAGGTGCTCAATCAATTATTGAAAAAAGTTGTTTGCATTTCTTTTTCCCATTAACTGAAAAAGTTTCTTTTGGAAAAATGTAAATACCTTCATCTCTAAGCAATTTTCAGTATTTTGATCATATCTTTTTCTTCCGATATCCGATTAATGTGATTCAAATTACGTTGAAAAGTTAACTCAAATGACTACAATTCCTCTAAAAGTGGTATTTCAATATTTCTTGGCCCACTACTGGCCAAAACACCGGGCACTAGGCCCAACGTGAGTTTGATCACTTAGCCACGCTTCATAATTTTCAATTCAAATGATTTCTACCCAAAAATGGGTCTCAATCTGATGTTGATAACTTGGAACATAATTTTTTTGGCTGAAAATTGAATTGTGAAAATATTTTGACTATATTTCACTCATTGGACTTCCAATTACATCCAATTGATTATATGTGATCTTCAATCATCATTTTGTAGTCCTAATCAACTATTGAATATTTATACTTTGGTTCCTGAACTTTGAATTTCTTTCGTTTTTACCCATTTTCCCTTATTTCTTTCAATTAACTCAATTTTTCTCGAGTTTTACATAACAAATAAAATTAAAAATAAATTAAGACATTAATAATCAAAATTAACGACGTTTAATCACATTTAACGGCTCAGATAAGTGTGTAAAATACACTTATCAAATATGGATATGTAAGCTTAAAGATGGTATGTTCTTCTTTTGTGGATCTACTGATTTGTTATTAGTATTCGAGAGAAGATATATAATAAATATTTGCATTCAATCATTTATCACTAGGAGGAGAGATGTCGATAATCGTCTTGAAAGACAAGGGTGCCTTTGGGAATGGGGACATTGGACTCCTATCTTGTGCTGACTGTGCTCCATGTTGCATTTTGTATAAAAGCAAATAAGTTTTATGGATATAGGAGATGGTGTCAATTGCCCTTGTACCCACACAGATTTCTCCATTTACATCACCCACATTTGCATATAGATACCAATCAAGCAATGCACCAAAAACTTACGCAAACAACACTTTCTTCCTCTTCCTTTGGGGATCATGCATAGCGGAATGATGAAGTTGATATTCTGATATAATCACTCTCTTATATGTATTGGATTCATCACCTTTTTGTTGAAGTTAAATATTTTCCTTGCATATTCTGAAATTGTGGCCGTTAACGGTCGTCGGTCGACGATCATCCTAACTCACCAACATTTTTGAATCTACCACTGTTGATATCGCTACTTGAGTTATATATTATTATCCTACAACTTGTTCTAATATGCACATTTGAACTTAATATTTGCGAAGTATCTAATGTGTTATCTTATTAGTACTTGAAATGCGCTAAGATTCAAGCCACGTTATTTGAGGACACGATCAAAAAATTATTGTTATATAAAAAAGACATGAATGAGAAGAGGTAATTATTGTTATTGTTTCTTTTGAATGGGTATATTTTTTATGGGTGAGATGGAAGAGGATATGTGATTAAGGGTCGTTACATATTTGTTAAGAATTTTTTATTATTTCTTTATACTTTTTTGTTCGTATTTATGTTGTGGGTTTGATTCATGATTTTAATTTTTAGTAATTGTTGTTGTTGTTTTGGAGTTTTTTTTTTGGTGGCAGGTACATTTAGCCTATGTTTGGTAACCATTTTTTCAAAAACTCATTTTTTAAAATTCATTTTTAATCACACATTCACCAACAAAATGCATTTTGACCCAAAAATGGGTCTCAAATAGGGGCTTATAGTTGGATGAGATGGATTTTTCTCTACTTTTAAATCACGAATTCACAAAAAACACTTTTCAAATAATTACTTTCAAAATAATCAAATCAAACAAGCGCTTCGTGGGGGTGGACGTTACGATTATAAGAAGGGCAAGAAACTCGAAAGTATTCGAAGTAATTATTAACGAGACATTTGTTTGCTGTCTTCAGTTTTTAATTTTGTGAAATACCCAAAACTTGTTTGTTGGTACATTTAAAATACATATTTGAAAACAAGATTAAATTTATAACATAAAACTTAGAACATACGAAACAAAATTAATCTAATTCATCATTCATTCATTCATTTCAGAGGCAATAGAAATTTATGTAAAACTCTGATGAGACTATTCTGGAACTCTCCATATAGGAATTATGTTTACAAATTGATAAGTGTAGTTTCTACACTTATTTGATGCTCTAAATGATGATATTTTATTGTCATTTGGATAAAATTCTACTTAATTTATGTTAAATTGTATTTTGTAGGTAAAACTTTATGTGTGATGAAGAATTGAAGAAAATAATGCAAAATAGCAAAAAACAAATGGCAAAATCCAAAGTATGGGGACTAAATTGACTATTGGATGCAAAGTTTGAAGATCAAATTTCATACTTTGGAAAGTGAAGGACTTGAATGAGAATATATACACACACAAAAAGGCAACTTTGAATTGGACGCCCAAAAGAGAGAGGAAGTCAAAAAAGGGTGCCTAAAAATATATTATAGACACATACACGCTGACAAGGAGAAAATGAAGAGAAATAAATTGTTTTTTTTTTAAAGTCAAATTTGGCGATTGCTGGAATTAAAGAGATAAGATATACACGCACAGAAAATGGACGGACACGCAGGGAGAAAGAATTAATTCCAAATTTTTATAAAATAATTCATCAATAATTGTGCAAG